>JAJJBR010000768.1:27589-58174 GCA_022817965.1 Solanum lycopersicoides
TAGTTTTCGAATGAATATACGAACCTTAAGGGGTCTCTTGGAAAGGGACCAAGAGAGAAGAAAACCCATACCTTATTTTGACGTTCAAACCTTGAATTTGCTGCCCAAACCCTCTCCAAAACTCACGTCCAAGCCAAGTTTTCAACACAAAACTTTCGACGGAAAAACCCTCTCTTTGCCTAACGTGTTCACTTAGCTTGTTTTCTTATATTTTCAGTGAGTTCTTCAAGTGTGAAGAACTATAGTAATTTTTCTGTTCTTGTAGTTGTTTAGGCAGAGAGCAATCGTGAAAAACAAATGGAGAAACGTGAGAGAGATGAGCGTGAGAGAGAGTTAAAAGAGGTGAAGTAGTTTAGACTTAGAATACTAGGACTTAGTCATAAAAACATATTAATTAAAAATAAATAATAATTAATAATAAAATCTGATTTTCCTTTTTAAATCAGCCATTAATTATTAATTTATTAAATTAATTCACCAAAAAAAAAAATCACATTAAATCATTGCTCCCACCTAGGTTCGAACCCGGGTGGAGCAAGACTTAACTTCAAGAGCTCAATTTCGTCTCTCTCTCCCCAATTTCCCCTCCACCTTATTAAATAAAAATTAATTATATATTTAGGGTAATTACGATACTACCCTTAGCCAGGAAAAAGACCATTTTACCCCTAGACCCTTCAAACCTAAGATTTCCTCTTTTAAGTCGGTAAAGACTCCTTTCGAGTAAATCTTCGTATTCGAGAGCCCTACATGGTTGGACCCAACCTTTCCAAGCTCAACTAACCCAAGTTAGTTGGCTTGCTGTAGCAAGGTTCCGAGTCTGGTTCTACGCGCATCAATCCGTGTGAACCCTGGTCTAATCGTAGGCATTCTTGACACATTAAGCATTTCTTATCTTATTCATTTTAGGGTTGTTACATTATCCCCCCCTTAGGAACATTCGTCCCCGAATGACACTACCACTATATAGTAATGCCAGTCAGATCATAACATAATCACTATGCACAGTCAAGCAATAGCAACAAAATATGGAGAGATAAGGAAACTTAGACTTAAGAGTAGGAAGTCTAACCTCAAGAGCTGAAAAGATGAGGGTACGGGATCTCATGTCGGCCTCAGCCTCCCACGTAGCACCCTCAACAAGATGATTTCTCCACAATACCTTCACTGTGGCAATCTCCTTGTTCCTCAGCCGCTTGATCTGTCTGTCTAAGATCTCAACAGGTACCTCCTCATAGGACAAGTCTTCATCGACCCCCAAACCTTCCACAGGTAGAATCGATGCTGGATCACCTAGGCACTTCTTTAACATGGATACATGAAAGACTGGATGGACAGAAGCTAGCTCCGCAGGCAATGCCAACTCATAGGCCACCTCACCACACGCTGTAGGATCTCGTATGGCCCAACATACCTCGGACTCAACTTCCCCTTCCTGCCAAACCTCATCACCCCCTTCATAGGTGATATCTTCATAGACCTGGTCACCAACATCAAACTCTAAGGGCCGTTTTCTGTTATCTGCATATGACTTCTGCCGACTGTAAGCAGTAGCCAACCTGTCCCTAATCACTCTGACCTTCTCTAAGGCCTCATGAATGATCTCTGGACCCAAAATGGATGACTCTCCAACCTCGAACCACCCAACTGGAGATCTACACCTCCTACCATACAGTGCCTCAAACGGTGCCATCCCAATGCTGGAGTGATAGCTATTATTATACGAGAACTCTATCAAAGGCAGATGGTCATCCCAGCTACCCCTGAAGTCAATCACACACGCTCTCAACATGTCCCCAATGTCTGAATGTGCGCTGCCTGCCCATCAGTCTGAGGATGAAAGGCAGTACTAAGCTTTACCTGCGTGCCCAAGCTCTTCTGGAAAGATCTCCAGAAATGTGAAGTAAACTGAGCTCCTCTATCTGAAATGATAGACAAAGGAATCCCATGCCATCTCACAATCTCATCAATGTAGAGTCTCGCATAATCCTCGGCTCTGTAAGTAGACTTCACAGGGATAAAGTGGGCAGACTTAGTCAATCTGTCCACAATAACCCATATGGAGTCATGCTGCCTCCTAGTCCTCGAAGACCAACCACGAAGTCCATATTAATGGCCTCCCACTTCCAAGTCGGAACCTCAATAATCTGAGTCAGACCGCCAGGCTTAAGATGTTCTGCCTTAACCTGCTGACAATTAGGACACTTGGCCACATATTCTGCAATGTCCTTCTTCATGCCATCCCACCAATAAATCTGCTTAAGATCATGATACATCTTGGTGGAACCTGGATGTATGGAATATCTGGAACCATGGGCCTCTGCAACAATCCTGGTCCGCAAATCATCCACATCTGGTACACACAGCCTGTCCTGATACCTAAGTATGCCATCACCTCCCAAAGCGAAAGACTCATTCATCTTTATCAACACTGAGTCCTTCAGCTCCATCAACACAGGATCTAGATGCTGACCCTGCTTGACTTCAACTACCAAGGATGATTCAGAACTAGGATGAACTGAAACACCCCCACTAGTAGAGTCAACCAATCGCACACCCAGTCTGGCCAGTCTGTGTACATCTTTCACCAACTCCTTCTTCTCATCCTCAACGTGGGCTGTACTTCCCATGCTCATCCTGCTCAAAGCATCAGCCACAACATTAGCCTTACCTGGATGGTAGTGAACATTCATGTCATAATCCTTCAACAGCTCCAACCATCTCCGCTGACGTAGATTCAACTCCCTCTGTGTGAACACGTACTGGAGACTCTTGTGGTCTGTGAACACATCCACATGCACTCCATACAAGTAGTGCCTCCACAGCTTCAGTGCAAACACCACAGCTGCAACTCCAGGTCATGAGTGGGATAATTCTTCTCATGAACCTTGAGCTGTCTGGACGCATAGGCTATCACCTTACCAACCTGCATAAGAACACAACCCAAACCAACCCTAGATGCATCACAGTAAACAGTGTAATTCTCACCACACTTAGGCAAAGTAAGCACCGGGGCTGAAGTGAGTCTGTCCTTGAGCTCCTGGAAACTCTTCTCACAAGTCTCCGTCCATTCAAACTTGGCTTTCTTCTTAGTCAAAGCTGTCAATGGGCAGCAATGGAAGAAAAGCCCTCCACAAACCTGCGGTAGTAACCAGCCAATCCCAGAAAGCTACGGATGTCAGTGGGAGTAAGAGGCTTTGGCCAGTTCTTCACAGCCTCAGTCTTCCTGGGATCCACCTCCACGCCCTGATCGGACACAACATGACCCAGGAAGGTCACTGATCTAAGCCAAAATTCACACTTGCTGAATTTGGCATACAGCTGATGTTGTCTAAGTACCTGCAAGGTTAGTCTCAAATGTTGTTCATGCTCTTCCTTGGTCCTAGAGTAGATGAGGATGTCATCAATGAATACTATGACGAAAGATCAAGGTATTCACGGAAGACTCGTTCATGAGGTCCATAAATGCAGGTGCATTCGTGAGACCAAATGACATGACTAAGAACTCATAATGACCATAACGGGTACGAAAGGCTGTCTTTGGGATATCTCCATCCCTAACCCTAAGCTGATGATACCCTGAACGAAGATCAATCTTAGAGAAGAAACTAGACCCTTGGAGCTGATCGAACAAATCATCTATTCTGGAAGTGGATACTTATTCTTTATAGTGACTTTGTTGAGCTGCCGATAATCGATACACATTCTAAGGGTTCCATCCTTCTTTTCACAAACAACACTGGAGCGCCCCAAGGGGATATGCTCGGCTGAATGAAACCCTTATCAGTGAGATCTTTTAACTGCAGCTTCAACTCTTTGAGTTCAGCTGGAGCCATTCTGTAAGGAGGAATTGAAATTGGTTTAGTATCGGTTCTAAGTCGATACCAAAATCAATCTCTCGAGGGGGAGGGACTCCAGGCAAATCATCAGGAAATACATCTAGGAACTCATTCACTACAGGCACTGAGTCTATGGAAGGAATGTCATGATCTAAATCATTAACACTCACAAGATGACACAATAACCCCTTGGACATCATTTTATTGGCCTTAAGGTTCGAAATCAAGGGTTAGGACGACTCGAGTTGTACCCCTCCCAGACTAGCTCCTCTTCATCAGGGAAACGAAATCTCACCACTCTACTACGACAGTCCAAACAAGCATAACAACTGTGAAGCCAGTCCATGCCAAGAATAACATCAAAATCATGCATGGGTAACTCAACCAAGTCTGCACACATAGTCTTACCACTTACAACTATTGGGCAATCCTTGTATACTCTATCAGTTCTTACATTTTCTCCTAAAGGTGTACTAACCACTATAGGATCATGCAGAACTTCAGGCAATATCTCAAAAGTGAGAGCAAGCAAAGGAGTTACAAAGGAAAGCGTAGACCCTGGATCAAGTAAAGCATAAACAGAAGTTGAGAATACTTGCAGCATACCTGTGACCACATCAGCGGACTTCTCCTGCTCCTCCCTGCCCTTCAGGGCATAGAACCTGTTCCTCTTAGGAGGCTCGGCTGCTGCACCCTGTGGATTAGGCCTAGGCTGAGCATTACCTCCAGCCTGACTCTGTTCTGTGGGCAGTCTCTAACCATGTGCCCACTCTTACCGCAACCGAAGCAGGCATTAGTGCCTGTCTGCACTCTCCACTGTGAGCACGGCCACACTTAGCACAGTTCTTTTTGGGACGCTGCATCTCACCTCTATTGCCCTTCTTGGACTCAGGTCTGCCTCATCTAGGTGTTGTACTCCTCTAAGAATTAGAGTTCCCAGAACTCTGTTGCCCCTTCTTGAACCTGGGCTGCTCACGGATGCCAAAATTGTTTCTATGGCCTCCATGGCTGGGACCTGCCTGATCTTGAGGCTTAGGCCTCCTAGCATCACGAATACCCCTCTTTTTGCGGCTTTCCTCTACCTGCTGGATATTCACCATCAACCTGGAGAGGTCTATATTATTATAGAGCATCGCAGACCGACACTCCTTATCCAGATCTCCATTGATTCCTGTGAGGAACCTGCTCATCTCATCCCTGCTGTTAGATACAAGGGAAGTCGCATAACTGGATAATTTAACAAACTTCAGTACTCATCTCATCCTTGTTGTTAGATACTAAGGAAAGTAGCATACCTAGATAGTTTAACAAACTTCAGGGAATACTCCCTGACTGTCAGAGATCCCTGCTTAAGGTTGATAAACTCCTCAACCTTTTCCTCCCTCATCTCCCTGGGAAATAATCTCTCCAGGAAGGCTCTCTTAAACAGCTCCCAAGTGACCGGAATTCTGCCCAACGCTCGGCTATCCTGCCACCTCTTGCACCAATTCTGTGCAACATCGTTGAGCTGATAGGAAGCCAGCTCAGCCTTCTCAGTATATGTGGCCCCCATAGCCACCATAATCTTATGCACCTCGTCCACAAACTCCTGGGGTCCTCTGAAGTCTAGACCCTGTGAAAATAGGAGGATTCATCCTCGTGAAATCTCTGAGCCTGTCAGCCATGCTACGAACCGGTGGGTTCTCCCTCTAAACATTCTGTCGGTTGACCTTGGCAGTCATAGCCTGGGCCTGCATAGTGATGGCCTGTGCTATCTGGGCCAGAGATGCCCGCACCTCCGCATCATTCAACCCAGCTGGGTTAACCGTCATAGCCACTCCTTCAGCTGGAGCCTGGGGTGGAACCTGGTTGCCCCCAGCAGCTGCTCCTCCTCTCCTCTGACCAACGTTCCTCCTAGTATTCATTCTCTGAAAACAATAAGAATTGATGTTAGACACGCTCATAACACCAAGAAATCAGACATTAGGAAAAGCACGATAAGATCAGAATAATGGAAATTTTCCTACGCATCATGCAGTCTCTAATTCAGGATAGTGGTACACTTCACTACCATGACTTAGAAACTACTCAATGTGGTTGATGTGAACTCATTATTCTCGGAATTTAACCTAGTGCTCTGATACAAACTTTGTCAAGACTGGGATCTAGACCCCAGACGAGACCGGCGTCGTTGACCTCTCAGAGGTCGCAGACAAGCCTACATACGTCATTCTTACTTCATCTAGGTTAATTTTAGCTGAAACTTTGAACTTTTTGTTTCTTAACATACTTACTAATCATTTCTAATATATTCATAATTTGTTCACCATCAACCATCTAACATTAAGATCATCAAATGAAAGAAATAGTATAATATAGCAATAACTGTATACTTGCCAAAATGGCATCAATATAATGTCTAAAATAATACGGGAAATAAACGCTAGTGGAACATACTCCACTAGCTCAATACTAAGACTAAGCTAAAATATAAATAGGCAAGCATCCTCGAAAGAATGAGGGCCTACCAAGTCTGAATGAATGCTCGACGTCCGGATAGCTTCAGCGTCAACCTATAGCTCTAGCGTCCACCTGTGCCTGCACCTAAAATTGTAAAGTTGTATAGGGTTAGTACACACTTGTACTAAGTATGGGTATATGCAAGCACACATCAAGGATATGAATGAGAAAGGATAGCTCTTTCCTAACAACATGATTATGGAAAGTCAAGTCAGTGGACTTGCCAAATTAGGATTAGGAAAGTTATTGAACTTTCCAAATTTGGATTAGGAAAGTCAGTGAGCTTTCCAAATTTGTATTAGGAAAGTCATGCCAGGAGAATAACATGCATCATCATGCTTATCATTTTGCACACAGCACATAACATCTTTCATAACATTCATTCATATGCCATGAGACCTTGGAATCATGGACTTGACATTAAGACTTTCCAAAATGAGGGCTCAACATATGGGACCTCAACTAGGGAGTCTTCATTAACAAACACAGAGTCTGCTTCATTCACTCATACGTACTTCATTTCATTTCGTTCATAGGCCAGTGTGAACACCAGCTATACCTAGGGTGTAGTTTAAGACTTTCATCGGGTTTGCTGTGCAATTATCAAGAATAACCTAGTGTCATTACTTGGGTCTAGCTCACCTCTTGATTATCCTAACCTAACACCTTTTGTATCATTCATTTCATTATGTGCATCATTTGAGGCTGGCCTCATTCATTCATTGGGAACTTTAACTTTAACCGACAAAGATCATGTGAGCATCATGAAATCCAGTGTGTAATCCCCACACCAAAAAGAGGTGGAATTACCGGCCAAAGTGAAACAAAACATGGTAGCGTATATAGGGATTCGAACCCTGCTAGATCCCTATATTGGCAGTATAGGTTCAAAGAATAGGAGATATAAGGATACCCATACCCGGCATGCCGGACAGTCTCATCTCATGAGAGTTACGTGAACCTCCGCCCTTCCCCAAGGAAGGCATCACCGCTCATAGCTAGCCTATCGGTGCTCAGTATAAAGTTCCATTACATTGATCTCATACATCATGGAAGTTGGCTTCTAGTATGAGGACATCATAGCTCAATAGATGATTTCTCATAGCATCATTAGTATTAAGTGTGTTAATCTCAATACTTTCATTAGAGTTTTCATAGAGACTAGTCTTTTCATTAACTTTACACTCTCATAGGTGAGTACCTTTTGGTAACATTTACTTAGGCTCATTTGAGATTGTTCTCATCTTTTACATTAGCCTCATATTATATTTTCACCACATTCATTAGTATTAGCACATTTCCTCTTCATAATTACTCACCCCATTTTACGTGAATGTTCATTTCATCATATGTCAATGTACTTGGCCATTTCTGTGTTTCACACTCTTACTTAACCCTTCTAGGGTTTCTTCATTTCATTACATACATCTTAGGTTCACTTATTTTTAAACGTATGCTAGACTTATGGGTCTATACATACAAGCCATGAGGCTTCATTCATAGTTCGTTAAGTGACTCATATCTTCCTAAGATTATGTAGTACAAGACTTATGTATCGTGTATGTGTGCCAAGATCTTGATTTCGATCTAAGTAGGTGGCATTATTCTTGAATATTTAATTCACGTACGACTTATGTATCAATACGGAAATTTGGGCAAGGGAACCCATGTTCGAACCCCTTGGGCAATACTTACATTTTTTTCCTTGACTTTATTTTTAGTCTTCATGACATTAGATAGAACCCCAACATCAACATTCTCTCTTTATTTTTCTCCTTGGATTCTACTCTTAGTTGGCCGAAGGGTTGTGGGATGAACCCCCACAACCCCTTTTATTTTTCATCTTAAATTTCTTGTCCAATTTTCATGGACCAAGACGTTGTGGGATCAAACCCCCACAGCCTCTCTTTATTTTTCTCCAATTTCGCAGGCTACCTAGAGGTCGTGGGTTCAATTCCCACGCCTCACAATCTTTTTATTTTCATTTTTCCTTCTCCTTGAACACTGCTACAGTTTACTGGGGGGCGTGGGATCGATTCCCCACGACCCCATGGTTTTTAAAGAATTTTTCTATCCTTCTCCTATGCCCTTATTCGCTATTGACCAAGGGGTTGCGGGATCGATCCCCCATAGCCCTTTTTTTTTAATTTTATTACTACAGGCGTTGAGGGGTGTGGGATCGATTCCCCACGACCCCTTTCCTTTTTATTAATTTCTGCATTCGCTGAGGGGCGTGGGATCGATCCCCCACGACCCCATATATTTTGTTTTTTTTAAATTTATCAAGGGTCTTCCGTGTTGTGGGATCGAAACCCCACAACAGCAATTTATTTTATTCCTTTTTTCCTAGCAAAATTCTCTGATCACTGCCCCAGTTCGAGCCCCGTCTCACACCCCTTTTTTTTTGTTTATTTGTTAGGTAAGCTTTAGTGAGGTCCTGGGTTCGATCCCTGCAGGCCTCACTTATTTTTTATTTTAATTTTTTTGACGTCCAAAATTTCCAGATTCTTTCTAAAGCCTATTTCCATGTTCTGGAAATTTATTCCACGATTTTTGTACACATTTTTCATCAAATTACACATTAGTTCTTAGTGAAATTTCATGGTTCATTTATAACGTTTTAGGCGCATTTTCATGGATTCGTTTAGCCAAGAATTCCTCCCTCAATCCAGCCACATAACATTTCATATGAACATCACGACTTACCTCAGTTTATACACGTAAAAATACAACCATAATACATTAAAATTTTTGGAGCATTACACAGAGAACTTCACTCACTGTAACATACTTTTGCACATACACACACTTGCACAAACATTCGAATACATGGTTGTCTTTCCTACGATTTCAAGTATACAAACAAAATCATGTTCATCACGAAATCATAACATACACCTAAATCTACCAGCAATCATACCCAACCTACGATTCATTGGGAGCTAGTGACAGGGGCATGCAAAAGGGGAAACAATCCTAGTTTTCGAATGAATAACTTGAACCTTAAGGGGTCTATTGGGTAAGGGACCAAGAGAGAGTAAAACCCATACCTTATTTTGACGTTCAAACCTTGAAGTTTCTGCCCAAACCCTCTTCAAAACTCACGTCCAATCCAAGTTTTCAACACAAAACTTTCGATGGAAAAACCCTCTCTTTGCCTAACGTATTCACTTAGCTTGTTTTCTTATATTTTCGTGTGAGTTCTTCAAGTGTGAAGAACTCTAGTAATTTTTCTGTTCTTGTAGTTGTTTAGGCAGAGAGCAATCGTGAAAAACAAATGGACAAACGTGAGAGAGATGAGCATGAGAGAGAGTTAAAAGAGGTGAAGTAGTTTAGACTTAGTCAACTAGGAGACTTAGTCATAAAAACATATTAATTAATAATAAAATCTGATTTTTTCTTTTTAAAACAGCCATTAATTATTAATTTATTAAATTAATTCACCAATAAAAAAAATCACATTAAATCATTGCTCCCACCTAGGTTCGAACCCGGGTGGAACAAGACTTAACTTCAAGAGCTCCATTTCGTCTCTCTCTCCCCAATTTTCCCCTCCACCTTATTAAATAATAATTAATTACATATTTAGAGTAATTACGATACTACCCTTAGCCAGGAAAAAAACCATTTTACCCCTAGACCCTTCAAACCTAAGATTTCCTCTTTTTAAGTCCGGTAAAGACTCCTTCGAGTAAATCTTCATATTCGAGAGTCCTACATGGTTGGACCCAACCATTACAAGCTCTACTAACTCCCCAAGCTAGTTGGCTTGGCTGTAGCAAGGGTTTCGAGGTCTTGTTCTACGCGCATCAATCCGTGTGAACCCTGGTCTAATCGAAGGCATTCTTGACACATTAAGCATTTCTTATCATATTCATTATTAGGGTTGTTACAGTTGATGATCTAGAATTGGTTTAGTTACCTTTTGAAGGGTAGTGGAGTTGAAAAGAATGGTAAGGTATAAAGTTGGAATGTGAAAGAGTAATGGTGAGTTCCTTTTAGTAAGGGGGATGTAATGGCTAGATGGTTGAACCTTGAGAATCTTTAGTTTCATGAGCTAGACTTTGGTGAGAAAGTATTGTTAAGATTTTAGGTGCCTTGAGAGTTCCTTGAGGTAGATGTTATGTTGACTTAGAATGGGTTTCTCCTAAGTGGGAGAGTATGGTGAAGAGTATAGTTATTGGGAGTGAGGTACCTTTATCTTTTCTTATGTGGTTATTCAAGCCTAAAACAAAGAGTTAATGGTGACTTGATGTGTATAGGAGTCTTATGTGGAAGATGAGTTCCTGGTTTTCTCCTTATGATATGCATGTTTGGTTGAAATTGAATTTCGTTAACCTATTGTATTGAGTGTATTATAAAGCCATGATCATGTTGTAAAAGATATTTATGTGATGTTACCTTGCATATTAGCATGTCTATATCATGAATTGCCTAAAAATTGCATTTTTGAAAAAAATTTGGCTCAAATCATTGTATTGCACACTGCTAGTTTACTGTAAAGTTTTTCAAAATTTGACTATTTGAATCTTTGGTCTAAATTTGTTTTAATGTGGTTAGAACTTATGTATATGAGTATGATATTGAATATAAAATAAGTTTTTGCTATTTGGAATGAATCATATAAGTTTTATGGCATAATGACTTATAGAATATAATCTAGCCCTTGTTGTGTTGTGAATCTCTTAATTATGGGAAATTAATGTTTTCTTCTTGATAGTGTGTTATGTGGAATGGTCATGAGTTGCTAATTGAATCCTTGCTCTTGGAAGTTTTCGGAGAGTGGGAAGTGTCATTCGAGGACGAATGTTGTCCAAGTGGGGGAGATTGTAAGGTCCCGAAAATGACTTGGGTGAAGCTAGAGCCTAACGTGGTTTTCATGATGGTATAAGGTACTAAATTGGTCTATAATGTGGTTTAGAGGCAGTAGCGAAAAGTTTAGGTGCATTGGAAGTCAAACGTCAAGGGACGACCAAGACGTTCGACGACTAAGTCACCTAAGTGCATCATATGTGGTTTTATGTGTTTATGTGTGATTCATGAGCTTATATTGTCCGTAATTTAGTTTATATGGTGTATAAAGTTAGTGTGTCAAGTTTCGTGAAGTTTGGAGGTTAAACGTCCAATAACGTCCATGACGTTCGTAAGATGTTCTTTGAGATGACTTTGTGTGTCTAAGTATGTTTTGTCAAGTTTTACGTATTCATTTGGGATGAAACTCTTGTGGTAGGTCCTAAACTCGTATAATAATAATTTGGGGTGGAAACATCCGGGTACGAGTCCACATAGGACCCTCAAAGGGGCCCTAAGGGAGGACCCCAACATTGGAGTTCAACACTGCCAGGCAGTGGCAATCGACGACCCAAACGACGGGCCGTCAACCAGGAAACGGACCGTCGATGGGTCACGTCGATGGATCCATTTGTCCTGCAAGTTGAGGAATTGCAGGTGAAACCCACGAGACCCAATCGATGGGACGTGGCCTGACCAACAGTCCGTCGATGGTCACATCGATGGGTGGCTATTTTTCTGCCAACTTTCTGTTAAGTTGAGGGGTGAATTTGTAAATTCACCCCATGCCTCTATAAGTCATTGGACGATGGTTTTGAGTGTTTATGGGTGTTTTAAGTGTATATAAGTCATTAAACTTTCATTATAACCCTAACACCTAAATCAAAACCCCTTCCCTCCTAAAGTTTCTCCAAAAACTTCCATGTGAGTTCAAAGTGAAGATGGAGCTTGAAGATGGTTCTTGAATGGAGTTTCTTATTCAATTAGTATTGGATTCTTAAAATAAGATATGGGAGTTCTTCATCTAAGGTTTTCTATCACCTTAGAGCCAATTTCAAAGATGTTTTCAAAGTGATTTCAAAAAGATGAAAAGTCCAATTTCTACTCTAAATCATGGGTTCTTGCATGAAAGGTTTTCAAACGTTAAGATATGATGTTTTTAATGTTAAATTTATGTTTTCCAATGAAATTCTCCATGAACCCATGATCTTCTCAATTCTCTAAATTTTCACTAAAATGTGGGTGAATTGACTATGTTTTGAGATTGATGATTTCATGTGTAGATTGCTACGGGATTTTGAATGATGTATAGATTATGCATGAATGATGTATAGGCTGTTTCAATTTGATTAACTGAGTAAATAATACTCTTAGATCTTTTGACTATTACGCTTATTGAATTTATATGAACTTGATGCTTGTAGATTCTAGTGTATTTTCTTATGGGCTTTCTAATGATATAAGAATTGTATTCAATTGATATCTAATTGGTTTTAGATTGATAATTCTAGATTGAATTGACTTAGATTCATTGATTATTATGATTTATGTTTTGAATTGATGTTCATGGCCATGGGCAAGGGCCTTATGGTATTGAATTGGATGGTTTGGCTTTGGATTGAAGTGATGAGATCAAGTGGGTGGTATGCTGACCTAATTCTTTTATTATTGTGTATAGTTAATGTAATTTAGCTTTTGGATTTTATGTGATTGGTATGGTCCACTTATGGTGGCGGTGTTATGTGAATTGATGTGGCCTTGTCGGTGTTATTTTAAGTATATTGATGACCATGGCCTTGTCGGCACTACTTGAATTAATATGTTTATTAGTATAGTTGATTATGTGAATTATGACTTTATCCATCTACATGTGAAGTAATGTGAAAATATGTGTTCTTCTATTGATGTCATTTCGGTGATCATATTAGACTAAGGGCTATATGTTAAGTGTGTAGTCTTAGAGTTGATGTGAGGTTGTTCCTAACTTGACTATAGGAGTCTATAGAAATTATGTTGATGATGTTAATGTAATGAATAGGTTGACTAAATAATGTTAATGGTCATTCCTAAGTGTCTAAAGAAAGATAGGCTATATGAGTAAAATGGAAGTATATTGTGTCTTGTTTAGGTAGACTTGTGTCCCTTACTTGATGCTTATGTGAATATGTGATACCTTGACTTAGGAACCTAAAGGGGTCTTAGTCTTGAATAAATGAACATAGGTGAGACCTTGAATGATGATAAGAAGGTCATTTATGTGGAACCTTGAACCAAGTGGTAAGGTTATGAATCATGAAGTAGTTAGCCGAAATGGTATCCTTCATGTAATAAGTGATGGAATTAAGGTTGATTGTATGGAACAGTATCATATCATACCTTAGGAAAGTCGCGATGAGCTTCTTGTTCCCATAGTAAGATAGCCCTACTGGACCTTTCTTTGGTAGGGTAAATGTAATTGGGTCACGAACTTGATATGGGACCCCTTTATATGAACCTTAATATGAATTGATCTATGAGAACTAAATCTAGCACCGAGTGAATATGGTAAGGGATAGTAGTTCTAGTTAAGTATGAGACTAGAATACAAAGTATGCCCTTCATATTCCTTAACAATGTGCCTACATGGGATGTCCATATTCTACCATTGGCAAGTAGAACACCTTGTCGGAGTAGGATAGAACTCCATATTCCATGCTTTGCTAACATGGTCTATGTCGGTTATTGCCTATTCTCATCATACGGGATACCCACTAGCATTAGAGAAGTTCTATGAAGTGTAGGTGGTGGTATGGGACGCTACTTAGACATTGCACAATAGGCTTTAAAGGTGTTACTAAGAGTCCCTAGGTCTTGTTTAATACCATTATGTGAATATCCTTATGTGATGAATGTCTCTTAAATGAACTTAGTAATGTAATGATTTAAGGTAGGAAAGCATGTTAAGTGTATAAGTTCCTTTCTATAGTAATTAAGGGTCGTCTAGTTAAGGTGTGAAGGGGGCAAGGGAATGGTCACTTAATTTCTTACTTAGATTAGTCTTAATAGAGATTCTAGTTAGTGAATATGTTTGACTATGTGGACATGATCCTAACTTAGATAAGCCTTAAGGACTATATAGGTATCCTTGAAGAGGTCAATCATGGACGTTATCTTCTTTAGTTACTTGAGTAGGTCTTTGGATAACCTTTGAAAGGAGAATGTCATGTTTTGTGCATACTATCATATTAGGTAAGAATGGTTCTTTTTTAGGTAGCCTATAGGATCCCTTGTGTGTGTGTGATAGGGATTGTATGGGCGGTCGCTCCACACTCACCCAAGTGAACCTTGAAATCACCTTTGGTAGGAGGATCTTATGTTTTGTATGTTGATGTATTGTAGGTGTGTATGTGTCTCATTATGAGTAATCTTAAGGATCGTTTAGGCACATCTAGAGAGGGTGTATAAGAGGCCTCTCTTTGTGTGACTTAAGTGAATCTTAGGATAGCCTTAGTGAGAAGACGACATGCCAAAGGATGTTAAATGTGAAGCTAGGGGGCTTCACTGTACAGTGAAGGGGACTTCACTATAACCATGAAGTACTTACTGTAATGTGTTCTAAAAATTATAATAATTGCTTAAATGATTTTCTTATGTATTTCTAATGTGATAGTGTTGTTCTTATTATTATATTATGATGTTTAAACCAAAATTCATGAAAAGCATGTTATTAACTAAATGTCCCTTTTTCATCGTTTTTGCATGGTTTCCATACTTAGTACATTTAACCTCTTCTTTACCTTTTTGACTACAGTGTAGGGAATTGGATGTCTTGAAGTACCATGGATGACGGATAGGTTTCTAAGAGTTGAAGATAAAGTATTGGTGAGTCCTCATCGATTCGAGGACAATATTCACACTTTCGGTCATGTCATAATGATTAAGTCTTTATGTTTATGTCTTGTATGGGATTAGTCCCAAAGTCTTGTATACTCTAAGTTTAGATGGTTCAAAGGTTTTAAAGGTTTTAAGGTTTTAAATGAAGTCTTCCGCTTATATTGTTTATGAAAAGAAATTGTTTTAATTCTTACGCATTTTTAGTATGTTATTATGCGATGAACGATACGATAGGCTTGTATAAGACCTCCGGAGGTCAAATACGCCGGTCGCAATCCAAGATTGCACCCTAAATTCTAGGGTGTACTTTTGGGACGTGACAAATACGAGGGAAAGGATACTTGTTCTTAATTGTGACTTTGTTGAGTTGACGGTAATTGATACACATTCTAAGGGACCCATCCTTCTTTTTCAGGAACAATACCGGAGCACCCCATGGATAAATACTAGGCCGAATAAAGCCTTTGTCTAGTAAATCTTTGATTTGAACCTTCAACTCTTTCAATTCGGACATAGCCATCCGATAAGGAGGAATTGAAATAGGATTTGTATCCTGTAGCAAGTCGATACCAAAATTAATTTCCCATTCGGGAGGAATACCGGGAAGATCATTAGGAAAGACCTCTGGAAATTCTCTCACTATGGGGAACAACTCAATGGGAGGAATTTCGAAGTCTAAATCATGGACTCTTACTATATGGTATAAATACCCCTTAGAAATCATCCTACAAGATTTAAAACAAGAAATGATGCGATCTCTAGGAATAGAATTTCCCCCCTTCCACTCTAAAACGAGCTCATTTGGTAAGTTAAACTTCACAACCCTTGTTCTACAATCTATGGAAGCAAAGCAAGCATGGAACCAATCAATCCCCAAAATGACATCAAAATCAAACATATCAAGTTCTAATAGTTCAACATGAGTAACTCTATTGGACAACATTATAGGACAATTTTTATACACTCTTTTTGTAGCAACCGAATCACCCACCGGGGTAGCAAAATGTCAAACCTTTTAGCTACTAAAGGAGTAACAAATGACAAGGTAGAACCAGGATCAAGTAAAGCATATACATCAATAGAAATGACTTTCAACATACCGGTCACCACATCGGGAGAAGTCTCTTTCTCACCTCTAGAGAGGAGAGCATAAAAGTGATTCTTCTTCAAAGCATCAACATTAGAACCACTTCATTGAGCTTGACCACTACCCTTGTCTTGACCCTTTTAATTAGGGCAATTCCTGACATTGTGGACACCTTGCCACAATCAAAGCAATTATTTGTCCCAACGAGGCAATCATCATATTGCTTCTTGCCACACTTTCCACAAGTTGGCTTCTTTGTTGGTGAACTAGTACCCCTTCCCTTTTGAGACTTAGGTTAGACATCCTATCGTCACGAGCCTTAGGGAACTTGGAAGGAACTTGATACCTCTTCTTGAACCTAGACTTTTCTTCGATATCGAGCTTACCCTTTGAAGAACCACCATCATAAGACCTTGCCCTATTGGCATCTCTACTCTTTCTCTTAAATCTTGTCTCTTCCACTTGTTGAGCATGAACCATAAGACTAGAAATGTTCATATTATTATGTAGCATAGCTGAACGACATTCTTCTTTCAAGTCATCCGGCACTTCCGTCACAAAGCGGCTCATTTCATCCCCAGAGTCGGAAACGAAAGAAAGACTACACTTTGACAATTTAGTAAATTTCAAAGAGTAGTCAAGTACACTCATACCTCCTTAATGAAGGTTGATGAATTTTTCCAGTTTGGCTTCCCTCTTCTCCCGAGGAAAGAAACTATGAAGAAAACCCTTCTTGAAAATCTCCCATGGCACCGGTCCACCCCTTAAAGGCCTATTGTCTCTCCATTGGACATACCAAGTTTAGGTCACATCTTTGAGACGGTAAGTGGGTAACTCGACTTTCTGACTAGTATCAACCCCGTTGCGTAGAGAATCTTGTAGGTTTTATCAATGAAATCTTGGGGGTCTTCCTCAAATTTGGACCCATAGAAAGTAGGGGAATTCATTATAGTGAAATCCCTCAATCGGGAAGCCAGGGTTCCAACATGTTGGTTTGCTCGGGGTACCACCTCTCGATTAGCTTGGGTCGTCATGGCTTGTGCTTGAGTGGTGACGGCTTGTGCTTGTGTATTAATGGCTTGGGCCATTTGGATAAAGGCTGCCCTAATGTCCCCATTCATGAAAGGAGGAGGATTGACCGGAGCTTGGTCATCATTATCAACTTCTTCAAGAGGAGGGACTTGATTGTCCCGGGGAGCAACTCCTACATTGGCAATCTCTTCATCAAATCTTCGAGCGGCAGTTCTTCGAGTGTTCATTGCCTATAATCACAATAAAAGGATTAGATGCTAAGGGCTTATAGAGTCAAGACTCTAGAGGCACGATATTGGATTTCCAAGAAAATGAGGGTTTCTTAAGCATCATATAGGTTCCTATTCATAAGAGTGGTGTGCTTCACAATTATGAGTAAGAATTTGCATAGACGTGGTTAAATGAGACATCGACGGTAAAGATATTCAACCTCATGCTCTGATACCAAGTTTGTCACATCCGGGGAGCACCCCCTAGATGTAACCGGCATAAACGTCCTCGAAGAGGACTAAGACTAGCCTATTAGTTTACATCATTAAATTCATAGGGTTAAAAATGCGGAAAATTTAAAACTTTTCTACTATCTTTTGTGACTCTCACATAAACATAATATATTCATATCGAGTATACATAGACCCTTCATATAGGAAGATTACATAGTCTTCTACTTTTATTGCACATATATATATATATATAAATATATATATAAGATATAACATAGTTTTAAAATTGATATCTCATCTCATAACCATCTAAAGAAGAGTATAACAATTTGTCATGACCGAGGGCTAGACCCTAGCCGAAACTGGCGTCGTTGACCTCTCAGAGGTCGCAGACAAGCCTACATACGTCATTATTACATCGTATACGTTAATTTTAGCGGAAAATTTAAAACTTTTGTTTGCTTTAAAGTGTACATACACTTCATAGTAAGAATTGCATTATATCATATAAGTTCACCACAACCATCTAATAATGAGATATTCAAATGAAAGAAATAGTTTATAACTTCATTAATATAAAGTTGCCAAAAATTGCACCAATACAACGACTGAAAATAAGTAAGAAACAAACGCTAGTGGAAAATCCTCCAGTAGCTCGTGCCTATGTCTAATCTAGAATATAAGAGATAAGCATACTCGAAAGTATGAGGGACTACCAAGTCCGGATGAATGCTCCACGTCCGGATAGCTTCAACGTAGTCTCGTAAGCTCTAGCGTTCACCTGCACCTGTACCTTAAAGTAAAGGGTTGTATTGGGTTAGTACACACTTGTACTAAGTATGGGTGTATGCAAGACACACCAAGGACATGCATGATTAAGAAGAGCTCTCTCCTAACGATATGATTTATGGAAAGCCAAGTCAGTTGGACTTGCCAAATAAGATTAGGAAAGTCATACTATGAGAGTAACATGCATCATCATTCTTTTCATATTGCAAACAGCACATAACATACTTCATTTAGCAAATACATATATCATATATCATTTGTTCGTATGCCGTGAGACCTTGGAATCACGGACTTAACATTAGGACTTCCCAAATGAGGGCTCAACATATGGGACCTCAACTAGGGAGCCTTCTTTAGCAAAAAAGAGTCTGCTTCATTCATTCATACATACTGCATTTTCATTCATTCATATACCTAGGATTTTGTTTAAGACTTTCATTGGGTTCACTATGCAATGACCAAGAATGACCTAGTGTCATTACTTGAGTCTAGTTCACCTCTTGATTATCCTATCCAAACACATTTGGTATCATTCATTTCATTGTGTGCATTACTTAAGGCTGGCCTCATCCTTCTTTGGAAACTTTAACTTTAACTGACATAGATCATGTGAGCTCCATGAAATCCAGTGTCTACCCCACACCGAAAAGAGGTGGAATCACCGGCCAAAGTGAAACCAAAATATTCTAGCGTATATAGGGAATTGAACCCTGCTAGAACCTTATGTTGGCTGCATAGGTTCAAAGACTAGGAGATATAAGGAGACCCATACCGGCCTAAACGGATAGTCTCATCTCATGATATTTACACGAACCTCTTCCTTCCCGAAAGAAGGAATCGCAACTCATAGCTAGCCTATCGATTCTCCGTATAAAATTCCATTACATTCATCTCACACATCATAGAAGTTGGCTTCTAGCATGAGGGCATCATTGCTCATTAGATGATTTCTCATCTCATCATTAGTATTAAGTGTGTATTAATCTCAATACTTTCATTAGAGTGTTTCTTATAGACTGGTCTCTTTATTAGTTTTACACTCTCATAGGTGAGTACGGTTTTTGGTAATACTTATTAGGCTCATTTGAGATTGACCTCGTCTTTCATATTAGCCTCTTATCATGTTGTCACCACATTCATTAACTTTAGCATATTAGCTCCTCATAATTACTCACCCCATTACGTGAATGTTCATTTCATCATATGCCAATGCACTTGGCCTTTTAATGTATTTCTCACTCTTACTTAACCTTCTTGGGATCACATCATTTCATCATATACATATTAGGTTCACTTATTTTTAAATGTACACTGGACTTATGAACCCATACGTGCAAGCCATGAGGCTTCATTCATAATTCGTCTAAGTGAGTCATACCCAAGATTATGTGGTACAAGACTTATGCATCTTGTAAGTATGCCAATGTCTCGAGTTCGATCCCTATGGGCAGCATTCATTAACTATTTATTCTTGTAAGACTTATGTATCAATACGGAATTTGGCAAGGGAACCCAATTTCAAATCCCTTGAGCAACGCTTAGTCTCATATTAAATTTTGATTCAAAACTTTCAGCTTGGGGACCCGAGGTCGAGCCCCAACGCCTACACTTCTTTTTCTTTCTTTTCTTTCCTCTCTTTTTTGTTTGAGACCAAGAGGATGTGGGATCGATCCACCACAACCTCATTTTATTATTCTTTAATTTTTCTCCTAACTCCCTCACCTATCCGAGAGGTTGTGGGTTCGATCCCCACACACCTCAATTTTTAATTCTTTCCCTCTTTCATTCTTTCATTTGAGCCTTACCCCATTTCGGATCCCCCTTACCTCATTTTTATTATTGAATTTTTAGTAGCTTGCATATGATGAGGTCTTGGGTTCAATCCCAAATGACCTCACCTCTTCAAAAACTTTTTAAAAATCAAACTCCTCCACACTGCCCATGTCGAGACCAATTTCCAGATATCTGGAAATTCGGTCATCCTTTCAATCCACTTTTTCTCAACATGTATACATTGGATTTTTATGGAAAATTATTTAGTCATTTCGTACATTATTATATGCATTATTTCCCAGTAATTTTATACAAAAACACAAGGTTTTAACATGCCATTTTCATGCTTCAAACCATGCCCATGAACACAGCTGCACACACATTTTGCACACATTTATCATCACATAATTCTGAACATACATACATGAACATAATCATCACGAAAACACTTTACATTCCTAAATTCTACCAGTAATCATACCCAACCTACAACAATCGATGTGAGCTAGTGACAGGGACATGCAAAGGGGAACATTCCTAGTTTTCGGATTAGAATTCGACTGAATCATAGGGGTCTATTGGGAAAGAGACCAAGAGGAATAAAACCCATACTTTTTCTGTTGTTCAACACATTCCAAACCTGCTCCAACGGACAGCCAACTCCCCACGAGACCAAAGCTTCACCATAGAAACCTCAAGCTAAACCCGTCGAGAATTTTGCTTTTGCTTTTCATTTTTTAACCTAGTTTTTCTTTTAAGTTTTAGCGTACAAGTTCTTCAAGAGTGATGAACTTTTGATTTTGTTCTTTTACTGATAATGAAGCGTGAGAATGAGAATGGAGAATCGTGATAAAGAGAGTGGAGGTTCAGACGTGAGAGTAGCTTAGGAGTAGGAGTTTTTGGTAACCACTTAGTCAAACTAGGACTCTTTGTTATTTTAAATAAAAACTAAGTGAAATGACTAATATGACATTACTTAAATGAGAAAATTAAATACAATTTAATTCAACTTAAATATTGCTTCCACCAAGGATCGAACCCGGGTGAAGCTCCTCTCGCAAAAATGGGTCAATTTGGGTCAACCATACCCAAATTGTCCACTATTTTCATTAATTAATTAATTAATTAAATATTTACGGTAATTACAATACTACCCCTAGCCTGGAAAAGACCATTTTACCCCTAGACCCTCTAAACTAAGATTACCCCTTTCAAGTCTGGTTAAAACTCATCCGGTGAATCTTAATATTCGGGTGCCCTACATGGCTGGACCCAACCTTGCCTAGATCAACTAACTTACCAAGTTGGTTGGATTGGCTGGTTCATAGGTTCTGAGGTGTGGTTCCACGCGCATCAATTCGTGTGAACCCGGTCTAATCTAGGCATTCTAGGTACGTTTAGGCATTACTTAGCAAAGTCATTTTCGGGTTGTTACATTATCCCCCCCTTAGGAACATTCATCCCCGAATGACACTTCTAATTATCTAGCACAATGCCAGTCATATCATAACATAAGAACTTTACACAGTCATTCAATAGCAACAAGGAATAGAAGAGATAAGGAAACTTAGACTTAAGAGTAGGAAGTCTAACCTCAAGAGCTGAAAAGATGAGGATAGCGGGATCTCATATTGGCCTCGGCCTCCCACGTAGCACCCTAAACAAGATGGTTCCTCCACAATACCTTCACTTTGGCAACCTCCTTGTTTCTCAGCCGCTTCACCTGCCGGTCTAAAATCTCAACAGGAACCTCCTCATAGGACAAGTCTTCATCAACCCCAAACCTTCAACATGGAGAATCGATGCTGGATCACCAAGGCACTTCTTTAACATAGAGACATGAAAGACTTGATGAACAGAAGCTAGATCCGCAGGCAACGCTAAGTCATAGGCCACCTCACCCACACGCTGTAGAATCTCGTATGGCCTAACGTACCTCGGACTCAACTTCCCCTTCCTGCCAGACCTCATCACCCCCTTCATGGGTGATATCTTCAAGTAGACCTGGTCACCAACATCAAACTCTAAGGGCCGCTTCCTGTTATTTGCATAAGACTTTTGCCGACTGTAAGCAGTAGCCAACCTATCCCTAATCAACCTGACCTTCTCTAAGGACTCATGAATGATATCTGGACCCAAAATGGATGACTCTCCAACCTCAAACCACCCAACTGGAGACCTACACCTCCTACCATACAGTGCTTCAAACGGTGCCATCCCAATACTGGAGTGATAGTTGTTATTATACGAGAACTCTATCAATGGCAGATGGTCATCCCAACTACCTCTGAAGTCGATCACACACACCCTCAACATGTACTCCACTGTCTGAATGGTGAGCTCTGCCTACCCATCTGTCTGAGGATGGAAGGCAGTACTGAGCTTTACCTGCGTGCCTAAGCTCTTCTGGAAGGATCTCCAGAAATGCGAAGTGAACTGAGCTCCTCTATCTGAAATGATAGACAAAGGAATCCCATGCCACCTCACAATCTCATCAATGTAGAGTCTCGCATAATCCTCGGCCCTGTAAGTAGACTTCATAGGGATAAAGTGCGCAGACTTAGTCATCTTGTCCACAATAACCCATATGGAGTCATGCTGTCTTTAAGTCCTAGGAAGACCAACCACGAAGTCCATGTTAATGTCCTCTTATTTCTAAGTCGGAACGTCAATCATCTGAGTGAGAGCACCAGTCTTAAGGTGCTCCGCCTTAACCTGCTGACAATTAGGACACCTGGTCACACACTCAGCAATGTCCTTCCTCATGCCATCCCTCCAATAGATCTGCTTGAGGTCATGATACATCTTGGTGGAACCTGGATGTATCGAATACCAGGAACCATGGGCCTCTGCAAAAATCTTTGTCCGCAAATCATCCACGTCTGGTACACACAGCCTGTCCTAGTACCTAAGTATGTTGTTACCTCTCAAAGCAAAGGACTCATTCATCTTCATCAGCACTGAGTCCTTCAACTCCATCAACACAGGATCAAGATGCTGATCCTTCTTGACTTCAACTACCAAGGATGATACAGAACTAGGATGAACTGAAACACCCCCACTAGTAGAAGCCATCAACCGCACACCCAGTCTGTCCAGTTTGTGTACATCCTTCACCAACTCCTTCTTCCTATCATCAACGTGGGTTGTACTCCCCATGCTCAACCTGCTCAAAGCATCAGCTATAATATTTGCCTTCCATGGATGGTAGTGGACACTCATGCCATAGTCCTTCAACATCTCCAACCATCTCCGCTGACGTAGATTCAACTCCCTCTACGTGAACACGTACTGGAGACTCTTGTGGTCTGTGAAACATCCACATGCACCCCGTACAAGTAGTGCCTCCACAGCTTCAATGCAAACACCACAGCTGCCAACTCCAGGTCATGAGTGGGATAATTCTTCTAATGAACCTTGAGCTGTCTGGACGTGTAGGCTATCACCTTACCCCCCTGCATAAGAACACAACCCAAACTAACCCTAGATGCATCACAACAAATAGTGTAATTCTTACCACATTCAGGCAACGTAAGCACTGGGGATGAAGTAACTCTTTCCTTGAGCTCCTGGAAACTCTTCTCACAAGTCTCCGTCCATTCGAACATGGCTTTCTTCTTAGTCAAATCTGTTAGTGGGGCAGCAATGGAAGAAAAATCCTCCACGAACCTGCAGTACTAACCAGCCAATCCCAGAAAGCTACGGATATCGGTAGGAGTAAGAGGTCTTGGACAGTTCTTAACAGACTCAGTCTTCCTGGGGTCCACCTCCACACCCTGAACGGACACAACATGATGCAGAAAGTTCACTGTTCTAAGCCATAATTCACACTTGCTGAATTTGGCATACAGTTGTTGTTGTCTAAGTACCTGCAAGGTTAGTCTCAAATGATGTTCATGCTCTTCCTTGATCTTAGAGTAGATGAGGATGTCAACAATCAATACTGTGACGAAAGAATCAAGGTATTCACGGAAGACTCGATTCATGAGGTCCATAAATGCAGTTGGTGCATTAGTGAGACCAAATGACATGACTAGGAACTCATAATGACCATAACGGGTACAAAAGGCTGTCTTTGGGATATATTCATCCCTAACCCTAAGCTGATGATACCCGGAATGAAGATCAATCTTCGAGAAGAAATTAGACCCTTGGAGATGATCGAATAAGTCATCTATTCTGGGAAGTGGATACTTGTTCTTTATAGTGACTTTGTTGAGCTGCCAATAATCGATGCACATTCTAAGGGTTCCATCATTCTTTTTCACAAGCAGCACTGGAGCGCCCCAAGGGGATATGCTCGGCTTGATGAAGCCCTTATCAGTGAGATCTTTTCACTGCAACTTCAACTCTTTGAGCTCTGCTGGAGCCATTTTGTAGGGAGGAATTGAAATCGGTTTGGTATCGGGATCTAGGTCGATACCAAAATCAATCTCTCGAGGGGGAGAGACTCCAGGCAAATCATCGGGGAAAACATCTTGGAACTCATTCACTACAGGCACAGAGTCTATGGAAGGAATTTCATGATCTAGATCATTGACACTCACAAGATGGCATAACAATCCCTTGGACATCATTTTATTAGCTTTTAAGTTCGAAATCAACGAACCTGAATGACTCGATTGTAACCCTCCCATACCAGCTCAACTTCATTAGGGAAACGGAATCTCACAACCCTACTACGACAATCCATGAAGGCATAACATTTATGGAGCCATTCCACACCAACTATAATATCAAAGTCATTTATGGATAACTCAACAAGGTTTTCACACAGTCTTACCACATACTACTATTGGGCAGTCTTTATGAACCCTATCATCTCTTCCATTTTCTCCTAAGGGAGTACTAACTATGATAGGATCATGCAAAACCTCAGGTAGTGTTTCAAAAGTAAGAGCAAGCAAGGGAGTCACAAAAGAAAGCGTAGACCCTGGATCAAGTAAAGCATAAACAGAGGTTGAGAAGACTTGCAGCATACATGTGACCACATCAGCAAACTTCTCCTTCTCCTCCCTGCCCTTCAAGGCGTAGAATCTGTTCCTCTTAGGAGGCTCGGCTGCAGTAGCATTCTGTGGATTAGGCCTAGGCTGAGCATTACCTCCAGCCTGACCCCTATTCTATGGACAGTCCCTGACCATGTGTCCTCTCTTTCCGCAATCGAAACAGGCATTAGTGCCTAGTCTGCACTCTCCACTATGAATACGGCCACACTTGCCACATTCCTTTCTGGGATGCTGCACATCACCTCCATTGCCCTTCTTGGGCTCGGGTCTGCCTCCTCTAGGTGCTGCACTTCTCTGAGAGTTAGATTTCCCTGAACTCTGATGCCCTTTCTTAAATCTAGGCTGATTACAAACTCCGAAAGTGCTCCTGCCACCACCACTGCTGGAACCTGTCTGTTAAGAAGGGTTAGGCCTCCTGACCTCACGGACTCTCTTCTTCTTCCTGCTGTCCTCAACCTGCTCGACATGCACCATCAGCCTGGACAAGTCCATGCTGTCATGGAGCATCGCAGCCCGACACTCCTCCTCCATGTCCTCTGAGATTCCTGTAAGAAACCTGCCCATCTCGTCCCTGTTGTTCAACACAAGAGAAGTGGCATACCTGGACAATTTTACGAATTTTAGGGAATACTCCATGACAGTCATCGAGCCGCGCTTAAGGTTGATGAACTCCTCAACCTTAGCCTCTTTCATCTATCTGGGGAAGAACTTCTCCAGAAAGCTATCTTAAACAGCTCCCATGTGATTCGACCTCCGCCCAACGCTCTGCTATCCTGCCACATCTTTCACCAAGCCTGTGCAACATCCTTCCGCTGGTATGAGGCCAGCTCAGTTTTCTCAATCTCCGTGGCCCCCATCGCCACCAGAATCTTCTGGAGTTCTTCCATGAACTCTTGAGGATCCTCTGTAGTCTTAGATCCTGTAAATATTGGAGGATTCATCCTTGTAAAATCTCGCAACCTGTTCGCCATGTTGTGGGCTGGTGGGTTCTCTCGCTGAACCTCCTATACGTTGGCCTGGGCCGTCATAGCCTGAGCCTTCACAGTGATGGCTTGAGCCATCTGTCCTAAAGTTGTCCGCACCTCCGCATGAGTCAACCCTGCTGGGTTAACTGGCATGTCCACTCCTACAGCTGGAGCCTGGGGTGGAACTTGGTTGCCCCCAGCAGCTTCTCTTACTCTTCCCCGACCAGCGTTCCCCCTTGTGTTCAATTTCTGGAAAAAATAAGAATTCATGATACATACGCTCATAACACCAAGAAATCAGACATTAAGGGAAGCACTATAAGATCAGAACAAGGGAAATTTTCCGGCGCATCATGCAATCTCTAATTCATGATAGTGGTGCACTTCACTACCATAAGTTAGAAACTACTCGATGTGGTTGATGTGAACTTATTATCCTTGGGATTAAACCTAATGCTCTGATACCACGTTTGTCACGACCGGGGGCTAGAACCTAGCCGAAACCGGCGTCGTTGACCTCTTAGAGGTCGTAGACAAGCCTACATATGTCATCATTACATCGTATAGGTTAATTTTAGAGGAAAATTTAAAACTTTTGTTTGCTTTGAAGTATACATAAACTTCATAGTAAGAATTGCATTATATCATATCAGTTCACCACAACCATCTAATAATGAGATATTCAAATGAAAGAAATAGTTCATAACTGCATTAATATAAAGTTGCCAAAATGGCACCAATACAACGTCTGAAAATAAGTAAGAAAGAAATGATAGGGGAACATCCTCCACTAGCTCATGCCTACGTCTAAGATAGAATATAAGATATAAGCATCCTCGAAAGCATGATTGCCTACCAAGTCCGGATGAATGCTCCACGTCCAGATAGCTTCAACGTAGTCTCGCAAGCTCTAGCGTCTACCTGCACCTGCACCTAAAAGTAAAGGGTTGTATGGGATTAGTACACACTTGTACTAAGTATGGGTGTATGCAAGTACACACCAAGGACATGCATGATTAAGAAGATTTCTCTCCTAACGATATGAGTTATGGAAAGCCAAGTCAGTTGGACTTGCCAAATCAAATTAGGAAAGTCATGCTATGAGAGTAACATGCATCATCATTCTTTTCATATTGCAAAAAGCACATAACATACTTCATTTAGCACATACATATATCATATATCATTTGTTCGTATGCCGTGAGACATTGGAATCAGGGACTTAACATTAGGACTTCCCAAATGAGGGCTCAACATATGGGACCTCAACTAGGGAGCCTTCTTTAGCAAACACAGAGTATGCTTCATTCATTCATACATACTTTAATTTCATTCAGTCATATACTTAGGATTTTGTTTAAGACTTACATCGAGTTCACTGTGCAATGACCAAGAATGACCTAGTGTCATTACTTGAGTCTAGTTCACCTCTTGATTATCCTATCCAAACACATTTGGTATCATTCATTTCATTGTGTGCATTACTTGAGGCTGGCCTCATTCTTTCTTTGGGAACTTTAACTTTAACCGACATAGATAATGTGAGCTCCATGAAATCCAGTGTCTACCCCACACCGAAAAGAGGTGGAATCACCGGCCAAAGTGAAACCAAAATATTCTAGCGTATATAGGGAATTGAACCCTGCTAGAACCTTATGTTGGCTGCATAGGTTCAAAGACTAGGAGATATAAAGAGACCCATACCCTCCTAAACAAACAGTCTCATCTCATTAGATTTACACGAACCTCTTCCTTCCCGAAAGAAGGAATCGCGACTCATAGCTAGCCTATCGATACTGTAACGGCCCAAAATGAACTAAGGTGAACTAGAGTCTCATGATTGTTTCTTGAGTTGATTTTAAGTTAAACGGAGTTAGTTTAGTTTCCTTAGTCAGTGTGCAAAGTTTCATGATATTTGGAGGTCAAACGACCAAGAACGTCCAAGGCATTCGAAAGATATGCCTTGAGTCGACCTTGTACGTCTAGACGAGTTTCGTCGAGTTTTATGTGTTCGTTTTGGATGAAATTCATGTGGGAGGTGTTAATCTTCTAGATGATCATATTTGTGTTGGAAACGTTTGGGAAATTTTCCCCAAGGACCATCGAAGGGTCCTTGAGGAAGGACCCAAAACCTGGTAAGCAGGCTATCCCAGGCAGCCTTGGCGTCGGAGCAGTCGACGGCCAGTCATGGCTGTGACGCCCCGTCACAAGGTTCTGTCATGGGGGACTTGTTCAAGGGTGTAGAGGGGACCCTTGGAAAGCCTCTGAAGTTTGCAACGGATGGTCAGGATGGGCCGTTGCACCCGTGACGCCCCATCACAAGTAGGGCGTCGCAAGTCTTGTCCCTGTTCGCAGATTTTTTTGCCAAGTTAGGGGTGAACTTGTAAATTCACCCCACGTCTAAATAAGAGTTTGGACGGTTTGTTAAGGGATTTTTAGGTTATATTAAATGAGTTTTAAACCCTATACCTAGACAAGACCCCCTCACTTCAACATTCAAACTCTCCCTCTAAAAAGAAAACTCTCTCAAAGTCACCATTGAACCCAAGGCTCAAGGAGGGAAAGGAGGGCTGCTTTGGACTTGTTTCTTCATCAAAAATAGTGGTTTTCCTTCACTTAAAGGTATGGTATCCATTCTTGAATATCTTTTCATTCAAGAAGCCAACTTCCCAAAATGGTTTTCAAAAAAGGTTTCTAAACTCAAACTTCTTCTAACTTTGATTTCTAGTATGGGTCTTCTTGTATTTAAGTTCTAATGGTTTAAATGTATTTATATTGGTTTGAATTGATGATGTTGATGTTAAACATTCCATGAAACTCTTGTTTATGCATACTTCAACTTTTGACTTAAAAATGGGTTATGTGAGCATGATTTGAGTAAGGTATGAACTTGGGTCTTCTTGTGTATGTCATGTTGGTGTAGCTACTGCCCTATGGGCCTTAATATGGTGAAATGTTGATAAATTGATTATGGGTGATGATGGTTTGAATTGTTGATGAGTTGTTCTCATTGTATATTTCTTATTATGAATTGCTATTTGAGTGGTATGGCCCACCTTATGGGTGGCGGTGCTAATTGATGAGCTTCATGTTGATTAGTATGTGTTGAGTAGGTAATCTTGAAGGTCTAATATGTTAAATGAAGATATATTGTATATGGGTCTTCTATTGTGTTTGGTGTAGCTTGAATTGCATGCTTGTCCTAGTTTATGTCTAAATAAAGTATATGATTATGAGAAGCATGTAGAGTGTGTAACTCGATGAATCGAGGTTAAAGTATGCGTAGAACTTGTTGATAATGAGATGATACTTATATGCAAAGTGTACACACACACACTTTAAAGAATGTATTCTACCAAGTTGAGCAAAAAGGGGAATCTTGAGGTGGACACACTTCGTGAGTTGAGATGTAGTGTATAGTAGCAACCTCTCCATTCCTAGCGAGCTTTCTAAGATAGACTATTATATTGAGAAATTCGTGGGGAGTTATGCCTAGCACCGAGAGGATATGAAGGGGAGGTGGATTGCACTTCGTGAGTTGAGATGTTGTAATCCAAAGTACCTCTTGAGATGAGTACTCCTCGTTAGTAGAGAGTGAGTTACTTAGTAGCAATCTCCTTATCCCTTAACTATGTGCCCGCATAGGTGTAGCTATTGGAAAAGCCATGTAAACGCTAAGAAGCATGACCTTACACTAGGCAAGTAAGGATCCCTCATCCGATAGGGGTTAATATCGGGATTTCATGTCTAGCTCTCATGGTCTTTGTCGGTTAAGCTAACTCCCACAAAAGAATTGATTTGAAACTAATTATCTTGTATATTGTTGAATTTGTGTATGTATGTCGTGAAGTGCTCTATCCACATTTGTTACCGAGTAGGAGCATTAAGTGGGAGTAGTAGTATGGGATGCTACTGTCACATTGCACTTGGTGTGACCTATACCTACTATGGGAGAAGAGTACCTTCATGAAATCCGTTTGAATAAGTACTATGGTGTAGTGTTATGGATGATTATTGTGGAGTAATTGAGTAAATGGAATCCATTAGGAGCACTAAGTGGGAGTGGGTGTATGGGATGCTACTCTCACATTTCACTTGGTGTGACCTATATTTCCATGAGTGTTTTGCATATGTTAGCCAAGGGCGTGGATTTGATTCCAACGAAGTAAGCCTAAGATTTGGTAGTTTTAAGGGTCGCTTTGGTGTGCTTTGAAGGGCGGTGTAATGAAAATCCCTTCTTGGACCTTAGGGAGTCTTAGGATAACCTTGGGTTAGGAAAACTTCAAAGGAAAAGAGTTTATATGACTTGGACCGTGCCATTCACTGTAAGGTCTCCATTGTAAGAATTCAAAATGTTCACTATGATGCTTTATTCAATTTTCATTGTAAGTTTAGTAAGTTATGTAAGTTTATTGAAATGTTCCTTTTGATTACTCTAAGTTTTGGTAAAGTTGCCATAATGTGTTGATTGTCAATTCTTATGTGGTT
>JAJJBR010000769.1:0-17607 GCA_022817965.1 Solanum lycopersicoides
TTGATTTAAAAGGGAAAGGCTCAATATCCATTAAACTTTTAGAAAAAATTCATTTATGTCATCAGTTAAAAGTTTGGCTCATTTATATCATTAACTTTGAAGAAAAGGTTCATTCATGCATTATTTTTTAACAGTGGTTTTGCAAAAACCATTTTGACACGTGACCAATTATAATTCGACCACATCATCAATTTTTTTAATAAAAAAATTAATACAATTGTTATTCAAAATTTGATTTTTTTATTTAAAATATTGATGACGTGGTCAATTATAATTCGACCTCGTCATCAAATTATTTATTCAAAATTATGATTTTTTTAATTAAAAAATTGGCTACTTGTCCGAATTACAATTGGTCACGTGTCAAAAATAGCTTTGCAAAACCATTGTTAAAAAATAATGGCATGAATGAGTCTTTTCTTAAACGGTAATAGCATAGATGAGCCAAACTTTTAACGAATGACATAAATAAGCCTTTTCTGCATGTTCGATAGTATATTTGAGTATTTTTCCTTGATAAAAATATGTTTGGGTTCCTCTTGCGAATTATTGAAGTTAACTATTAAATTGTACATTTGTTGCTACTTTGATTTGTTCAAGAATGATTTAATTGTTGATTAACGTATGATATTTAGTCAAGGGAATGCCCATATATATGTGTGTATATACATTATTTTTAATTTTTAAAAATTTACTTTTAAAAATAAAAGTTTGGTCTCGATGCACCGAAGTTCCTAAAACCTTACACATACACCAAATCGAAGAACCAAATTTTAGAGTAATTAACATCTATGCCGAATCAAAAACTCAAATTAGTTAGGCTTTGATTTATCGGTATTTATACACACCCCTACCCTCAAGTAGTGATGAAGCGCAACATTTCGTTAGAGGTATTTAAAATTAAAACTATATGTATAAAAATTAGTTTTTGATCTATATATTTTGTATAATCTTTTGATAAGAAGTGTCCAATTAACCACCTTAGACAATAATGTGGCCACTCTTCCACCCCCATGTCCATATTGAGTCCTAATGACCGTATTAAGTTAATTATTAGAGTTTTTCAAATGAAAAATATTTTAATGAGATCAATAAAATGCTACTGTCACTGTTGCATCGTGGATTATTTTTAAATTATTTGAAAAAATATAAAGTAGTTAATAACCTCACTAAATGAAGAACAAGGATGAAAATAGCCCTCAATAATTCTTTTAAACTTGGGAAAAGGATAAAAAATACTTTTAAACTTTGATTTATTGTTTAACTTTACCTTCATCGTTAAAATGAAGTTAGATTTATCCTTCCGGTACTAATTTCACCAAATTATCCCTCATTATACGAAATTCCCAAAATTGATCCAATTACCCAATTTTTTTTAAAAAAAAAAGTTCTATTCCCTTTTTAACCCAATAACCCGACCAATCCGATACCAATTAACCCAATGCCCCTATTTCTAACTTTCTACTTTTCAGTTTGCTGATATTATTATTTATTTATTATTAGTATATTTTTTTTGTGAATATATTTTTCTCCCATAATGAAAAACCTTCTATGTAAAAAAAAAAAAAGATCTGTTGTACTAAAAACACCCTTATAAACTGCTGCAAGTAGTCCAGTACTCTTTAGCCCATGTACGTGGATAGAATCAAAAAGTTCTTATTTTATATTTCCTTTTATTAATATAAAAAAGAAAATATCAAAAGCGGAAACCCTTCAAAATGTCTAGTGTTTCACCGGTTGAATTGATTAATATTCTTTCTTAATTTTACTTGAATATAATGTTCAGATTTCCGTTTCGTAAATAATTCATTTTAAATTTTATCTTGTAATAATTATTTATAAGGAAAACAAAAAAGAAGAGAAAATGGATGGTGACTCCTGTTTTTAGGTAAATCACAAATCACAAGCATCGCCGGCCACATTATTTAGTACTTAATTTCTTCATACATCGCTTTCCTCGTTCATTCATCTATCTACCCAACTTGAATACACTGTTTCGATTATTTTTTATATCTCAATTTATATAATATAATTTAAACACTAATATATAAATATAAAAGTATAAATTTTTGAACTTTTATGCTTAATAAGCGAGAAATTAAATATGAGTAAAATATAAAACTGGAATAAAGGAGTATTATTTTCTCGTTTTTAAAAAAATATCACATAAATAATAAAATTGAGACAGAAGAATATTATTTTTATCCTTTAATTTATTTCCCACTATTTTCTCTACCACTCAAACATATATATAATTCCTTCTTGAGTTGTCACACAGATTTTCTTTTTTCTATGACCTTTGTAATTATGTGAAAAAAGGTGAATCGATGATGATTCCTTCCCCTTTGGTTAAGTTCCTTCTTTGGATATATAGTTTTTTTTTCAATAGCTTGCTCCCCCTTACCATGATCCAATTCCAATAATACTCTTATAACCCTATTTTACTTGGCATTTTTTTATTTATCATATTAAAAAAATTTGTGATCTAAAATATATTTATAAATATTTGTATGTTTGTAAATTATAACATTAGGAATAAAAGATGAATTTGCAAGTAAAAATATTTTTAATTATAATAAAATACTAACATTTTTCTTCAAACTAAAAAGGAAAGGATACAGATGAAAGAAATGGGATAAAGAGAGCATTCAACTATTCCAATGTAAATTTAATTTTTTTATGGGTCAAATTTATGTCAAGGGTTTATTATTATACCATAAAAGAACAATTTTTTTAAATATATCTTTAATTAATTAAAGATTTCGAATTAACATCTTTTCCAATGTTCTAATTAAAGAAAAGGTCAAATATTTAACGAGATAACGAAAAATTTACATCGATTGTGATATGCTCTTTATATAATGTGGCAATCAAATTCACCATTTTAAAAAAAAAAAAAGTAAAAAGTTCACCATTTAATTATGCCATGTAAAGGCATCAATTTTCTACAATATACCTCTTTGTGGTTGCTACGACATAATTGCTAAAGAAATTTTCAAAAAAATCAACGAGGACTAAGACATCTGAGTTATCTGTTCACATTTTATTTTTTCTAATTAAATAGATAACCAATATTTGAATTTAACAAGGATGATGACGTTTTCAAGTTTCAGTATTTTTTCTTATAAATTATCGTTATAATAATCTTTTTAGAAAGGAATTCAGATCAATGCTCTTAGATTGTAAAGACTGCTGAATTGATTTGGTTGTATGGTAATATTCAGCAAAAAAGATCTGTTTTATAATCCATCTTATTATAGACACCACTTACTTATCAATCTAGGAGAACATCGTAGTTATATGATTTTTTTTATTTTTATTTTTTTTTAATATTCAGATACCTCAAAACAATATTATAAGCGTAATTAAGGAGTTTATAAAATAGCTATATCCAACATATTGCGGATAATCTGAAACAAGAATCTAAGGTCTTGTAGCCCGAAACAATTCTAATAGAAGTTTGATATGCGATAAAGCAGCATGTGCTTATCACTTTTGAGTTATTTCCTCCGTTTCAAAATAAATAATCGACTTTACTTTTGTAATCAGCCTGTAAAAAATATGACTCATTTTCTTTTTTTGATAAATTTTTAAATAAAACTTTCTGGATGACATGTTTAAAGCAACATGATTAAAAAACGTTTTGATATATTTGACATAACTTTAACTTATGACCAAAAAATTAAAAAATATTTTTTATTTGCTTTAACTCTGTATCACGTTAAATTAGATCATTTTTTAAAAAACGAAAGGAACATTAGTTTTTTATTTTGGAAAAATATTCACCGTCATAGTAGAGTATCAATTTTTTTAAAAAAAGAGAAACATCATGATAATACGTATTCCCTCCGTCCATTTTATGTGAGGTAGTTTTAACTTGGCAGAGAGTTTAAGAAAAAAAAAAAAAGACTTTTACAATAAGTGATCCAAAATGAATGATAGAAATTTGTGTGATTGTAAAATATTTCATTAAGGATAAAATAAATATTTTAACATTAAATTGTTACTTAATATATAAATGTGTCATTATTTTTTAGACAAACTAAAAAAGAAAGTAACTCTAGAACAGAGGGAGTCAAGAGTTAACTATTTAAGCATTTTACTAGTAATATATTGTCTCAATGGAAATGTTGTGAAAAAAATAAACTAAAAAACTATGTAGGAGTAATAAAAGAGTTTTATAAAATATCTAATTTATGTAGCCGACACACAATTATTAGTATCTTAGCATTGATATTTCATACTAGGCAGCTAACCCTTAGCCCAAAATCTACTATGGTATAATATAATGAGGCGATTTATAAGCATGTTAGAATTAATAAAATTGTGCTCTTTAATTTTGTCATATTATAAATGCAAGAGTCGTTTTATATGGGAAGGAATAGCTAGTTAATATAAATTGTCAAATTTGAATTGTCCTACCTATTACATTAATCAATTAACTCATTACAAGTTAGAAGCCTATATGTTGTATATTAGCCACCAACTAGAGCCTAGAGTGGCCTAGCTACCTTAATCCCAACCCTATTATTGAGCTTTTAATTATACCCTTTGTTCACTTCTAATTATCAGATTTCTCTTTTTGAAAGTTCAATTAAATAACATTAACGCGATATTTAAATAAATAATTAAAATATTTAAAAACTATACGAAAAATACTATGATTTTCGTTTTTCTGCATATTAATATAATAAAAAAATAAATCATGAAATGTTGCTTTTTTTTTTAATATAATTTAACTCTGAAAAAGAAAATAATGACAAATAAAAGGTGAATGGTAAAAGCACTAACATAAACCTATATATAGAAATAATATAATCCCTTTCAAATTGAATTATTATTTTTCAAAATAATTTGATTTGAACTTTCCATTTTATGTCGATCCTTTATATTTTACATAGTTGTATTTTGTTTCATGTTTAATAATATAAATATTTTTTGATAAAATACATATTTAAGATGATATTTCATTTCAAATGATAATAATCCATAAGTACACACTTAAATACCGGGATTGTTCATTTTGTATACTATAAATATTTAATAGGAGTGTCAAATGGACGGGTAATGTTGAAATTGGAAATATTAAAATGAGTTGAATAGAAATCGGGTTGGGTCTTGACCCGCCCTAGTTTAGTTTGAGCTCAAATGGGCTAAAAATGGTCTGGGTCTTGACCCGCCCAATTTGATCCGATTAATCTCAAGAATTTAACATATTGATATTTAACTTTTATAATCACAATTTGAATCTCGGCTGAAGATTTTTTTGTTAAAAAATTAACAAATGGATAGATAAATCTTAAAAGATGTTAAATAGATAATAATTCATACCTTCAATAAAGAAACATATCTTAACAAAAACTTTTAAAACAGTTTGAAATTGGATATTGAATTGGGCTCAATTGAGAATTCTCTTCAAATGAGTTGAGCTTGAATGAGTTGAAATTGAACGAATCCAAATTATCTTGAACTCAATCCTTAAAATTATGAATAAATTAGATGGATTACCTATATTTGGGTTTATTTTTGACACCCCTAATATGTAGCCTAATAAGTACAAATAGAACATCTAAGAATACTTAAGGGAATTAAGACTACAAATGTTTTTGTGATCTATTTGGGATTTGGGCCTATCAAATATCCCAACTCTTCTGGCCCAATTCAACTGCACAATAACAAACATTTAAACCATATTAAATGATATAGCTACTGTTTAGAGAAATTCTAATTTGCATCTATAGTTTCGTCAATCTTGCTATTTGCATGATTAGTAAAAATTCAGAATTTATATTAATTCGATCTTGATTGTATAATTCTAAAATATTGTACTTTCTTATCTTAACTATTTACATACGATTTATGAAAAATTCATAACAAACTATCCTATTTCTATATAACCTAGAGAAATAGACAAATGGAGTTCTGAAAACTTTTTAAATGTATAAAAACATAATTTATATATACTTGTCCTATATGTATATTAGCAAGTTAAATATACAAACGGACAAAAATATACAATCACAACCTCCATAGCAAACGGAACTATAGCTATGGAACATAATTATCAAAACTATATTGTATACTCATATTATATCTAGTATATTTGCTTTCTGAAATTTATACGAGAATAACAACACGAGAAACATTATTACTATTATTATTATAGTTATAGAGTCATATAAACATATCTATTACATTTGTTATTTCTAAAACTTTTTCATTGTTAAAGTACATATTCTGCAAATAGCAATATGCGCGCGCATATATATATATATATATATATATATACATGTATACATCTATATTCTGCTCATTTGTGTCTTATCTTGTATGTACTAATAATCTGTTTCCTTCCTTTCACTGATTATCAAATATACCTTAACTTAATCGGCCCACATACCAGCAGTTGGGCCTAGCTTTTTGAGTAAAAAGCGGGCCATTGACTCCTTTAGCCAACGAGAGGCAATTATGTAAAGTTGGGCCTTACTTTCTTGTGGACCACGACACAGCGGGCCCAAAGACGTAGTTGGTAAGACATGCCCCCCCCGCCCCCCCCCACACAGAGAGTTGATACGTATGCTCATGACATTTTTATGAGAATTTTGAGTTGCTTAATAGGCCGTTTGAGTCTTTTAACTATATTAAAATGAATTAAAATAATAAATGAATTTTATTTTTTTGTAAAACTTTGTACAAAAGCTAGTTTGTTTAAAATGTGTTTGAGTCAAGATTGATTAGATAATGAATCGCATCCTAACTTGTTCAGTTTTATCAAGTTAACTTTTTCGTTTATTTTATTATAATTTATTTAGTTACAAAGAGAAATAATCCAATAGAAACTTTTTTCATTATTATAGTTATATATAACATGTTTAACGAGTTTTTATTTTGATAAGTTCTTTCATTCTTCAATTTGAATTGCATGTTAAGCAAAAATTGATTCAACTTTTAGATGACCTGAGTTAATAAATAGGTAAATCTGTAGGAAAATGATTAGAAGAAAAAATACCATGAAGGAAAAATAAGAAGAAGAAACAGTGAATATGAAGAAGAAACAGAGAAGACCAAAAATGGGGGAAATTTTCTCTGATTTTCTATGATTATTTCATTGAACAAGAAGCAACTATTTACGCTATTACAAAATGGCAGAAAAGTAAATTAATCTAAGAGATAACAAACTTCTAACAAACTTTACACACCTATACAAATTCTAGAAGAAGCATCTAATAAAGGAATCTTATGCTATGTACAAAATATGATAAAATGTAATGAGATATGAGTGAATGAGCTTTCTTAATTGATAATGTTGGTCTGAATGTTGGGTCATGAATATTGAGTCGAATTTGATTTAGGAATAGGTCCTGCGACCTGTTTCTCTTCATTCTTCAGATGTACTTGACTTAAGGAACATGTCCTGCGATCTGTTTCTCTTCATTCTTCATATGATGCTTGACTTAAGGAACAGGCCCTACGACCTGTTTCTCTTCATTCTTCATATGAGACTTGAATTTAGGGATTAAGACCTGGGCCTGATTTTCATGACTGTGGTCTGGTTTGAATTTCATCATCATTCTAATAAAATCACTAATCAATTGAAACTTAAACGAATTGAACTAAACATATTTTCATGAGTCAACTTTATCATATCTCTAAATTTAACGTATTTTAGCAACTACCAACAATGAACTTTAGCAAGGAAGTCACTGTAGCATCCATTTAAAGACCAACTAAAGATATCAAGTCACATCTTCCAACGACTGTGACAAGCTCTGTACCTTCGGAAAAAGGTATCCCAAGTTGATTTCGATGCACTACAAGTAGGTATCACGGTTATAGAGTTAAATACAACCGCACCAGAAAATTGACATTTAATACTACCTCACATTTGTGAAAAGATATATTTAGCTAAAATGAAGTAATAAGAAGGGAACAATACATATCGATCTATCTATTTGCACACCTCAATTAATTTAAATTAAAATCTTTTTTATTGGCCTTCTCATAATAGCAAAGCTAAATTTTTTTATGAAAATTGAAAATTTAAATGAACTTTTTATTCTTATCTTACTCTATCATGTCTATAATTTTATTACTAGAATGTAATACGCAATAAGGAAGGAAGGAGCACTAGCTAGCTGAAATATAATATTTCAATTATTATTTTAAAGGTTGGAGGCTTGGCGCTGCGTGACACTAATGGTTAAAGTCCATGTAATTTAATAAGCACATTGACAAGACGAAGCAAAAAGCGTATTTTTTTTAAATTTGTGGAACCATAAGTCTCAGTGCTTTAAAAGCAATCAATAATGCGTTGTTATTGCGTTATGGGACCTAGCACACCTTTTCTCCGCCAACTGCTATTCATTTTATTATAAGATTCAATCATTTTACTTGTGTAATAAAATTACTCTGATTTATTTTAAAAAAATTTAAATTTTTTTTTAGTAGAATTTTTTGAATATATATATTTAGTTTAAAATTATCAGCCTTGTTAAATCATATTAAATCAAAATAAGACAATTTAATTGAATGGAGGAAGTATTTAATTTTCAATCTTCACAAAATATATTAGTTTTTACATTAGAAATTTTAGAATTACTTAAGAGTGATGAAATTTTATCTTTGTAATATCTTTCTTCGTGATAATAAGAACACGCAATTTATTTAATTCAAATTATGCGTATACTTTGAATAAGCAGTGAAAAAATAGTTTTTAAGTTAAAAAATAAAAAGACAAACTTTAAATTACTTTTAAATACGTATACTATTTAAAGTCATTTTTAACATCATCAGACATTCTCAAAAGCTAAGAATAACTTTTAAGTATGTTTGACCAACTTTTAAGTCAATCTAAACAAGACTCTAAATCTGTGTTCCTTTTAGTCTCTTTAAATGTGAGGCGTGTCATCATTATGAATTTCTAAAATAATAACTATCACATAAACACATACGACATAACATCACGGCTAAATTGTGAAAAAAATATTAGTGTTTTGTATTATTTAAGTGCTTATATAAGATTAACCAAATAGCACCATGTTCTGGTAAGATTAAATATTTGCTTTCGTAAAATTTAAGAACTCATTATTCCAAATTTAAATTATTAACGAAAGTATTGTTTCAACAAAAACCTCAATTATAATTTATAGATAAAGCACTTTAAAAGGGTTTGACTAACTAACTAAAATTCTGGTATGTGGGGGCCCAAGTATTAACACATGAATACTCTGCTTGCGCTAAAGCTACTTCAAAAACAAACAATACTGTTTAAAATTGCCTACAAATATTTAAAAGTTCATTTCGTAGGCTAATTGTTGAATTATACTAGAGTAGGCATTATTTTTTATTGACTTTTTACTATGTTATAAGAATAGTATTGTACAACACTACAAAATTTTTTTTTTAAATAATATCAAAACAGAACATATTTTTTTCGTTTTAATTTATGTGATATCTTTTTAATATATATATATATGCCTTTTTAACTTGATCGCATTTCATATTTATACACTCAAATTTTAAATGTGCACAAATAGACACTTAAACTTATATAAAATTGAACAAATAGACAAACTAGTCTTATGTGGTACAATACGCATAGGACACAAATCGTCATGTAGGATTCCACATAAGACGTGTGTCTTTATTTGTTGAGTTTTATACAAGTTTAAATATCTACTTGTGGACATTCAAAGTTGAAAGACATAAATATGAAATGAGACAAAATTAAAGAACATATTTATGTATTATGATTTTGAGATTCGATCAAGTTCATTTTTTACCGTAATTTTTTCATAAATGGTTAATATTTTGAATTGTCAATTAATATGACTTATAACATTTTCTTAGTTTTTAAATAAAAGTAATTTCAAAATTTTCACATCCAAATTTACAATTAAAACATAAATTGAAAGCAAGACGCTTGTCTTCTAGGTCGAGCTCGTTGCACTAAGCTTGTCTATTACATGTTATCTCTCCTATGTGGTTTGATTTGCAAGTTATTGCATATGAGAGAAAATTTACCATGTGCGCACCAAAAAAATAGCGAATACAAATTTTCTTTATCATAAAAAAAATAATTAATTAACTTTGCACTCAAATTTACGATCAAACTTTAATGTTTTGACTTGTGAAATTGAAATTGTGCCATCTACCTCCCTCTAAATATTCACCTATTTTAGTTGAACATTTTTGACAATATAGTTCACTATACAAACAAACTTGAAGAATGTGAAAATATAGTAAAAAAAGAAGAAATTGTTCGATAAACAAGTGAAGGTGAGCAGTGGGGACAGTATATAGACAGTGACACTTCTTTCAACCCACACAAGAAGCGTGTGAGTGGTTAACAGTTGACACACTCACCTCCTTCTCTCTTACGCTCCGTCAACCCAAAGCAACCCGCGAAACTTTCTCTCTTCTGTCTCCTCTTCACTACCCGACCCGACCCAGATCCAGTTACCGACATCCTCTCTCTTTTACTTAGCTCTCTGTTCATAATGCTTTGGCATTTGCTCTGTTCATGCTGGTTAGGTAGGATCGAGAATGATAGTATGATTTGAAATTGATGTTTTACTTGTTTTTCTTTTCTACTGTTTATTTATTTTGTTTGGAGTTCCATTTTTCATTTGCATTGTTGTTTTTCAACAGATTCATGAGCTGGTTGGAGTTACTGTTCAGTTATCAAATGTTTGAATGTAAGCCCTGTTTTTTTTTTTAGTTTCTTCTTCTTATTATTTTTAATAATGAGCTTACTTTCTTGTTTCCTCTTTCGCGGATCATTAAATCATTGTTTATGTGTTTGTTTGCTGTATTTTTGTGGTTACCGTGTTGGGTATGTTGCTGTGCTGTAGCCTGTATTTTGACATATAAAGTTGTTATTATTATAGAGAAGGCGGAAAATCGTGTGCTTGTATTGATATTTTTAAAATTGAAATAAATTTTTTCAAATATTGCATTAGCAAATGGCATTTATATAGAAGTGGTTGTTGATATAGTTGTACATTGACTTTCTGGAAAACTACTCTAGAGATGGATCCAATACACTAATTTACATCAGTGCATTGAGTGCCAATGATTTATATATCAGATTTATGCAGTTGACTCCGGGAAGCATTTTCAAACTGCATCTCCTTTTTGCTATTTCGATTATTAGACTAAGATTATTGATTTCTTTTAAAAATTTTGGGTTTTTATGGAAAATAATTTTAGAAATTTGCAGGAAGGTGTGGAGGTTGCAGATTAGGGTAAAAGGTTGATAGATAGTGGAGTGTTGTCTTGTTTTTCGATGGGTTTGGGTTTGATGGTATCTGTAGAAGTATTGGCCTTATTGCTGTAGTGTCTTGCTTTTGATTTCTATCATTATATGTTGTTATGGTGTTTCGGTTATTGCACTACTTTTTTGTTGTTATTGTTTACTTATTAGTTGTCATGCTTTCTTTACTAAAGTTTTTAATTTTCATATCTATTTTGATTTGTTGTAGTCGAGCCGAGGATTCTCTGGAAATAGCCCTTCTATGTTGTCAAATTGTTACTATGTTAAAAGAATTTTTTGTATGCAGATATTTGATTGTATAGATGTAGTTAAGAGAAGAATTGAGTAACATTTTGGATAAATAAGACTGCACCTTTAGATATCCCGTAAGACAATGGATCACAAATCGTGGCCCTGGAAGAAAAAATCTACAGAAAAGAACATGGTTACTGAAGACAAAGCAAATCTCTCTTTTAGAAGAAATGACGAAGAGGTAACCAAAGCGTAGTCCTTTTCATTATTTGTTTCTATTCATTGCCCAATTTATTTAGTTTGTTGGTCAAGTGTGATTCCCATATCTTCAGACGGCCTAGTATTCATTACATATTTCATTTCCCTAGCAAGACAAGTTTTAAGAAACTTTGCTTTTGACTGCATATTGATTAGAGATATGCGGTGAATAAATGACCTTGGTTCAACTACTAGCCACCTTTACTTGTTGGGGTTTTAATCTGGTGGACTTAAGTTTAATTTGGAGTGATGCAGTAGAGGAATATGCTAGCTTTATTGATGAAGCAAATAATCCTTTCATATCCAATATTTGATAATTTATTATGATTTCGAGTATACTTTCATATGAGCTGAGAAAGACTAATACAAAACTTAACTTGAAATGATCTTTGGATAAGTGGAACTTGGAACCATTCATACAAAAGCTACTTTTGAAGGGGGTTAAAATGTCAATCTCCTAACATTTGAGAAACACTTCTCACCACATGTATCTTTCCCTCCATCCAAACCTACTATCTGGAGAAAGAATAAATTCATTGTTAGAGTGGCTTAGAGTCTTGCATTGGTTGGGGAATGGACATGTGTTGCTTAATAGACTTAGGCAATCTTTGCCTCACAAGCTAGCTTTTAAGGTTGAGTTAAGCCTAAGTGTCATATACTTGCATGGTATCAGAGCCATGTCCCGGTGTCATATCTTTACATTCATCAAAAATAAAATTAAAATTCCTTTGCATGTCCTCTCTATTTCTGTTCTTTTTTTCTGAAGTTTCTTCTGATGGGTGGGCAAGGTGAACTCCAAACTGGCTCGATAACCCTCTGCACCACCTTGACAAGAAACTTCAGAGCCAATAATATGAGGATGTATGCATCTGTTGTTGGAAGCAGAAGAAATGATGATCCTGTTTGAACTTGCTGAATCTTCTATACTTACATGTGTTTTGAAGCTTTTTGGTCAATGATAGTCTTATGTGCTTTGAAAAAGCTTACCTACTCTACTTCATTTACAGACACTATCTAGTGATAAAGCTGATCTAGAAAGAGAGCTGAAGCTTGTGACTGACAAGCTTTCTTCTGCCCTGGTGGAATGTCGTGCTAAAGATGATTTTGCACAGAAACAGATGAAAATTGCACAGGAAGCAATTGCAGGTACTCATAGCTAAATTTATCATCATATTTGTATATTCATTTGTTTATGTTGAAAATTGTTTTCTATTACTGTAGTAAGCTTTAGTATAATAAGTTGCCTATATTTAAGATAAGTTTAAAATTTAATTTTCGTTAGGTTGTTTTAGTTGATGAGATAATTTAGATTTTAAAATTTTAAACTATGCCGATTTTGTGTTGTAAATGGCTATTTAAAGCCCTTCTATGCTAATCAAATGATAGAGACACATTTTCAACCCTTTTTTGCTGTCCGTCTTTTAAAAAACCAACAGTTTAGCTTCTTTTCTAGCACCTCTTTTTGTATTTTTTTACTTTCTGTCCACCCTAGAAATCACAAAAATGTATTTTTTTTGTGACAATGTTGTCACTTGTGAATGATATATGTAGGCTGGGAGAAGACTGAAACTGAAGCAAGATTGCTAAAGCAGGAGCTAGAAAAAGCTCTACAGCAGAGCATAGCTGGTGAAGAGAGATTAGTCAACTTGGATGGAGCACTCAAGGAATGTATGCAGCAGTTGCGTTTCATTCGAGATGAGCAGGAGAATAGGATTCATGATGCAGTATCAAACACATCAAAAGAATTCGAAAAAACAAGGTTTCTCTTAGAGAAAAAGTTAGCAGATGCTGGGCAGAAGCTTTCACGATTAGGTTCCGAAAACACTCAGCTTAATATGGCTCTCATGGCAAAGGAGAAGGCAACAGGTCATTTAAAAGGAGAAATAGCTCGGGCAGAAACAGATTTCAGTGCCTTGATGACGCGGCTGGGATCTGTAGAAAAAGATAATGCTTCTTTGCGGTATGAGGTACGGGTCCTTGAGAAGGAGCTTGAGATCCGGAATGAGGAGAGAGAATTTAATCGCCGAACAGCTGATGTTGCACACAAGCAACATCTGGAGAGTGTGAAGAAAATTGCACAACTGGACTCGGAATGTCAAAGGCTACGCATCCTTGTTAGAAAGAGGTTGCCAGGCCCTGCCGCCTTGGCCAAAATGAAGAATGAAGTTGAGATGCTGGGGAAGGATCATGCTAAAATGAGGATAAGGAAGTCAAATCCATCTCCAAATGGTTCAGTGGACTTGACTTCAGAGACGGCTCCTGATACTCCAAACAGAAATATTAACTTCCTCTCTGAGCAATTATGCATGCTGGAAGAGGAAAATAGGACTCTGAAAGAAGCTCTTAACAAAAGAGCTAATGAACTCAGACTTTCTAGGATGACAAATGCTCAAACAACTGCTGAACTAGAAAAATATCTCCCCTCTGCGCAGGAACTATCTGTGACATCACGGTCTGATATGGGCAGTGATGACATAGGTGGCTGTTCCGAGTCTTGGGCTTCTGCACTAATGTCAGAGCTGGAGCATTTCAAAAATGAGAAACAAATTGGTCCACCTTCATCTATAAGTGTAGGAGCTTCAGATATAAATCTGATGGATGACTTTGCAGAGATGGAAAAATTAGCGGTCGAGTCTACAATTAACCCTCTGGGAGCTGTTCATCATGCCTTACCGGGGGAAAATGGAAGTGGGGGTGCTTTGGAGTCTCAATTATGTTCTCATTCATCAGAAGCAGAAAGTACAGAGAGAGCTCCTCTGACAGATCATTATGTTTCTAGCTATAATAATCAGTCAAAAGCAATATTGACAGATAAAGCTTCTGGTGGAGTTGATAACATACTGAAAATGCTCTTGGAGCACGGACATGTAACCGAAAGAAACCCATACAATGTACTGGAAGATATCAGAACTGCCCTTGCACAGAAGTTTCCCTCGAGTAAGAACCCTGCGGAAGCAGATGAAAGTGCAATAGGTACTGATGTTACATGTTCTCCGAACAATGGTGACTATAAGGAGATACATACAGGAGCTGGTGATAATGTTTCATCAGAAAGAAAGTGTGAACTAGACATGTTGTCATTGATGGGTACATCGATTAATAAAGTCATTGATATCATAGAAGGAATCAATATACCCTCGACAGATGATAGTATTCCAGAAATCTTATCTCACAATGGTAATGGACTTCTACCATATGAAAGTGCATCGAAGGAGACAGCCTACATGGTTCGTGTTTTCCAGTGGAAATCTTCAGAACTTTCTGCTATTCTTCAAGAATTTGTCCAAACATGCCGTGATTTATTGAATGGAAAGATTCATATTGAGAAGTTTACTGAAAAATTAACTCGAACCCTGGAATGGATTGTTAACCACTGTTTTTCCCTTCAAGATGTTTCAAGCATGAAGGATACTATAAAAAACCATTTTGACTGGGAAATGGAAACTGGGGTGATTAATCCTATCTTTGAATTTGATAAACTTCAGACTGAAAGAGGAAATCCATTATACTCTCCTGTTTTTACCTCACTCGCTCGGATGAGTTCTGTGCCAGAGAAAGAAGTTCTACCATCTGTGGATAATGAAAGTCAACTACCGAAAGATGAGTTTCCTGAAGAGGGACCTACAAAGGTGGATTTGGAAGGGAAATTGGAAGCAGAAACTCTCCTGAGCGATTCCTTGATGGTTCAACTTCAGGAATCAGAGAAAACAATAAAAAGCCTGGAAAAAGAAGTAGAAAATCTCAGACAGTCAAAGGGGATGATTGAGGATCAAATTGATAAAGAAAAAATGGCGAAAGAAGACCTTGAGATGCAATTCGAAGCAGCTAAACTGGAACTGAATGAAGCTTGTCGAAAGGCTTGTTGTTTAGAGAAGGAACTCGAGGACCAAAGTAGTTCCTATAAGAAGCTCGATTCTACATGCCATATGCTTCACTTGCAGCAAGAAAGGTACATCTAATGCTTTTACAAATTTGTTAGAAGTAGTTGTCAAGGGCCTTTCTTTACCTGAAACATGTAACTTGCAGCATTGAAAAAATGGAGTTATCAGAGAATGCTAAGGTGGATCCTGAAGAAAAGCTTCTTCAAAACGTAAGTTCCCATTAGCTTCAGTTAGTTTACCTCAGGCCTTACAGATCAAATATCTAGAGATTCTTCTTCATTTCCACGTAGATCGGTGATGTTTTCCCAGATACACGGTACGGAATAATGTACTGCTACAATATAACATTGATTTACAGAACAATTCAAACTTCTAAAAAGGGTCACATTTAATTGATATGACTCATTTGTGTTGGAGAATTGGAAGAGTTCTATACTAGCCAAAATGACCAGATAAAAATCCATTGAAACTTTGGAAAAAACAAAAATGTAGTCTTGTAAATGATATGATGTATCTCATTGCCTATTTCAAGTAGTCGAGTTCTGTAACTCTATCAAACATGTAATAACCGACCGCATTACATGAGCATTTTTTTCAATTTTGTAGGATTGGGAGATCACTGCAGCTTCAGAAAAGTTGGCTGAGTGTCAAGAGACCATTCTAAACCTAGGGAAGCAGTTGAAGGCATTGGCCTCGCCTGGGGATGCAGTTCTCTTTGATAAGGTGATATCTACAACTTCAGAAACAACTAGTGATACCATGACAACCCCAAAGAAAAGCTTTGGACGCCGTTCATCTCTTCTTGACAAGATGCTGGCCGAGGATGAAATGGGATCTTCTACTACCAAGGAAGTCGTTCAGGATGCGAAGAGAAATACTTTCTCAAGTGTTGACGGATCAGTGAAACAACCAGCAAAGTCTCCATTGACAAATGAAGCTGGTACTGGCTCCCTGCCTATCATACCTAGCAAGAAAAGAAATGTTCTTGGATTGTGGAGGAAGTTGTTGCGAAAAGGAAAGAAAAATAGTAACAAGACGAAACTTAAGGTGTGACCTACATGGACGCCATTCGAAACTGCAAGGCTTCTTGTTTCTAGAGATGTTTATGCTTTCATTCAAGGCTTGGTTGGTGCTGAAAGCAATGTTATTGTATGTGGTATTGTATATGAAACTAGAACCACTCCTTAACCTCAATGATATAGTGTTCCGATTGATAAAGAAAATAAAAAAATGATACAAGCGAAGAAACTTCTTCAATCTTGGTGGATGAACCATGTTTGGCGTGCTTCCCAGTACGCTTTTTGCTACTTGAGGAAAAGAACAACCTAAATATCTCAAAAACTAATTGATTATACAATACTAAACATATGTTTGGATCGTGATGCATTTTGCGCCTGCTTCAACTTCAATGCAAGTTACTTTTGGTCTTTTACAATTGACAGGAGATTAAAATGGGGGTGCATATTTAAAGGACGGCTGTGAAGTCTCTTCTTGTTTTTCTAGGAAGAATTAGAGTACACTCTGCTAGAGGCAAAACTGAATAGGCCACTAACTAGGACTCATAGGGAGTAGTGTAAGACGTTTAACATTCAGCAAAGTTCAGCTGTAAACCACAAATTTGCAACTTCACGCAGGTCCGCCTCCTTGTAGCATTCAGCAATCCTTTCTGCGCAATCGTCCCATGAACCGTCAATGGAAGCTAGATCCAACAAGAAAGCAGCTTCATCCAATGCAACCTGCAAATTAGGCATAGGATGAAAAAGGAACGTAGGTTTTTCTTCTTTTTGTCAAGGAGTAGGTGCTGAAATCGGGAAATCATTTTCTTATGCAAACACATTTGAATTCAAGTTTAGTGATACCTGAGCAGGTTGCTTTCCTTTCTTTAGATCGGCTTCCCTACCCTCCTCAGTTACTTTCTCTTTGATATACTCAAAATATGTTGAATGGGAAGATGAACAAAAA
>JAJJBR010000770.1:0-26292 GCA_022817965.1 Solanum lycopersicoides
ACCATCCAAACGAAGTGTAAGGAATATATTGAAGGTTGATTGGGAGCACCAAAGGACTGTTTCCATGTTATGAACGAATTAGAAGTCGTAAACGTGGCTTAGTATTTTAAAATTGGAAGCTTAAAATAACTTTTACCATCCAAAAATGACAATTGTCTTTTGTGTCTGAATTTTGGCTGCAAAATGCCCTTTTTGTCACCCTTCTGTAAGTCTCGTCCAAGATAAGTAAAAATCATCTCTAAGGATATTTCGCAGTCTAGAACACGTTTGAGAAAGTGTGCTTGTTTACATTCCAGCCTCTTAGAGATTGCTACTTTACCAGTTGATTTTATTGAATCAATCTTCTCTGGAAAAGGATGGTACCTCAAGGAGAAGAAGTTCAGATTTGTATCCTAATTCTTTCATTCATTTATTTACCCTTCAACTCATGTGGACAGAAGTGAAACTGCTGACCCTCCTTCCTTTCTTTCTTTTGTTTTATGTTCTTATTTTTGGAGATAGGTTCAAATCTTTTTTGATGTTCATGTTTTGTTCTTTCCCTTTTACGCCCAAGATTGCCATTCTTGCCTTTTGTCATCTCATTAACGAGAGGATAGAAATCCTGAAAATCCCACATGTTCATCTCTTTATGTATGTCTATCTCTTATGTATGTCTATCATGTCTGTTTGAGGCATCATATGCGAAGCCCTCTCTGTTGCTTATCCAATCCCTGACCTTTTATAGTTTCATTTCCTTCGTTTGAATGTAATATTAAAAATCTGATCATTTATGCATTTCTATTCACCTATTTTATCCTGCTGAAAACAGAATGTAGTTGCTTTGCTCTTTGTATATGTGAAGGAACAAATAAACATATAGAGTTAATATATTTCCTATGATCTCTTTATGCATATGTAGTGGAGAGATCTTTGCTGTAAATAAATGAAGCCTATCTGGAGAAGTGTCAATCTAACTCTGGATGCATTGCCTAGTGCCTCTTATTTTCAGTTGGATAATAGCAAGCGACTAGTAATTGAAAGAAGCATATTATACATGGAAGCTCTTGACAGGAATTTGAATTGAATCTCCCCACACAAAGAATCTTATCTCCATAACGGCCTCTTGTGATGCTGCGTTACTTTAATCACCACTGCCTTTTAGCTTTGATCATTAGATGAGCGACTGTGCATATATATATTCTAATTCTATTGACATCTTGTTAATGAAATATCATCCCAAGTGCTAATTGTTTTTGTCCTGTCTGGACCACCTCATCCTTGACTATATTTTTTCCTCGTCTATTACAAGTTTTACGCTTTTCCGAAAGAGAAGATGTGATCTCATTACCACATTAGATAGTCAACACCACCATTCTTTGTTTGCAAATATCTACTAGCTACTGTTTCTCTGAATTTCCTTAGTTCTTTCCTCAGCTTTCCACTCTCGTTCCTTGTACCATGTTGGGCTCTAGCATGAACTAGCATAATACATTGTCAGTTTCAATTCCCATGTGGGGTCATTATCTAAGGACTCATAGGAGGAAAGATGACAAGCTTAGAAGTTATTTCTTTTCCTTGTGTTTAAAGTTCCGTGTCTAATGTGTTCAACTTGTCAATTTGGTATCCTATTATGGTTGCAGAGACTTATTATCCAATTCGCAACATGGGAACAACACATGGGATGGGTGATAAAGAATGCAAAGGGAAGAAGAATGAGAGCTGAGGCTTTTAAAATTGTATACACTAAATGTGTCTATGCCATATGGTTAGAGCGGAACCAGCGAGTCTTTGAGAAGAAAGCCAAAGATTATGAAGTCATTGCCAAAGAGATAGCATATATATGTAGTGTTCAACAAGTCTTTAGCTAGAATAAGAAGTTGTGTACAAACTGTGCTCTAACACTACACATATTTGCCATCTCTTTGGCAATGACTTCATAATCTCTGGCTTCTTCTCAAAGACTCGCTGGTTCCGCTCTAACCATATGGCATAGGCACATTCAGTGCATACAATTTTAAAAGCTTGAGCTCTCATTGTTCTTCCCTTTGCATTTTTTATCACCCATTCCATGTGTTGTTCTCGTGTTGCGAATTGGATAATAGGTCTGTGCGACCGTGATAGGATTCTACTCCACAATTGCCTCTGATTCGCAAGTAGTTTAGATGAAGAAAATGAGATAGAGAATTAAGAGGTCTCTGAGTTACTCTTTCCCATGTAAAGAGGGTGGGAGTAAAATGACCTTGCTCCCAAAAACAAAAGAATGTAGAGTAAATATGATGTTTTAGTTGACTAAGCTTGTATAGGCAGCCTTCTCTTGCCATAACTTTACCTACCTGATATATAGCATGGCCAAGCTTCTGCAATCAACTTATTTTGATTTACGGAAGTGCTTTTACAAAAAGTATTTTTGGTGAGAGACCATTTGTGTTTGGCTAATCAATTTGAAAAGAATTTTTGGAAGTCTTGAATTGTATGCTAGCTTTTACCATGAATTGTGTAGTCTCGAATGTGCTCAATGGTTTATGTAGTTTAATCATTGTGATATTTTGTGAAAAACTAAGCAGAGAATAATAATGAAGAAAAATCATGATTGTTAGTGTGTCTGATTTTTGTCGTTATTTTACTATTCTCCTCTAATTTGGAGGGACACAAGAATGCAGTGAAATGAACTTCTGCCATTGGGATGATGCAACTATCTCTTTTTTCTTTGTTTTGTTTGGTTGTTCATCTAATGTAAATTAGTTCTTTTTTCTGAGTATGTTTGTCTTTTGGATGACACAGACTCTCTTTACTCAATGAAACAAGTTACTCATGAATAGCTGAAGTCTCCTCCCTCCCTCCAACCTCTGCCCTCCGGGTGTCTTAAAATTCACTTGCTGCAAGCTCTATGTGGATGGAAGTGCAATCACTGCTAACAACTAATTCCTGGGCAAATTCAGTGCATCTGCTTCCTGGAAAAAGAAACACCAAAATTGTAATAGGATGTGTACCAAGACCAATATCTGCTGGTGCCTGCTGAAAGTCTAGGCAAGTCAAGTGTGCCTTTTTTCTTCGACCGTTTGTCTCCTGCAATGAGTAAACAATGCTACACGAAAAACAATAGTATCCTGAATATCGTTTAAGAAGAGTTCTGTTACTTATTTCCTGTACCGTAGATGTGCATATCAATATACTGCAGTTTTGAGGAGTTGACGTTCTGTGTAGCGTGGATAAGTTACCTTACCATTTTCACAGCTGAAATGTTCTTAATGCCAATGTACACTTATGAAAAGACAAAACAAATGGTTCTTAAGCAAAATTTACTTCCATCCCCCATTTCCCCACCTCAGTTCCTCAAAATTTTTCTTTCCGCAAAGTTACAGTCGTAGAGTGGAGAGTGCTATACAATTTTTGTCAGGAAACCTGGAATTCTCAGCATTCCTGCATTTTTCTGCAGTTTCATATATCTGCATTCTGAGAAATGTTGTAGTGAGTGGTTGATCTTTGCTCAACCAGAACAAAACCGCCTTCTTAACAGCAGATACGTCATTTCCTATGTGGATCGTTTGTCCTGCAGGCAAAGATGCTGGATCGTCTCCTGCATCAAGAGCCTTCTTGCTAACCACCCGGTAAATCTGAGTCAACACTTCTGTGAAGGCGTTTTCAACATTCAGCGCCTCAAGAGCAGAGGTTTCCATGAAGAAGGTATTCTCTCTTTCTGCAAATCCCTTTGAGTCGTCAGTGGGAACAGCACGCAGGTGACGGAGATCTGCCTTGTTCCCGACCAGCATGACGACAATGTTCTGGTCTGTATGATCTCTCAGCTCCTTGAGCCATCTCGCAACATTCTCAAATGTTACATGGCGAGTAATATCGTAAACAAGTAAGGCACCAACTGCTCCTCTATAATAAGCACTTGTGATAGCCCGGTACCTGTTTTTTAATAGCCAAAAGTTATTTAGAAACAATTCCTCCAGGCATTATAGTTGAAAGAACATTGCATTCAAATCTTAAGTAAACCAAGATGCACATGAAAACTTGTCGAAAATTTTCTCTTTTTCTTTTTGTTGTTGTTGTTGCTGCTTCACATGATCTAATAGACTTTAGAACAATTAGATGATATCTATCTGATTATATGAGTGATCAATGAAGAGAACCATGTGTTCTTAGATTCAAAACTCAGTGACGACATAAATACTAGATGATTTCTTCGACCTGTCCAAGTCTTGGTAGATATTGTCTAACTAATTGAGGTAGGTACACAAGTTGGTCCGGACACCATGGTAGGAAAAAAGTTATGGATAAAAGTCGTACAAAATGATGAAAACTAATCTTCATTTTTAGGATTCGAATCTGAGACATGTGGTTCGATTCTTGGTGAGAGAGAAATGTTACATTAATAACTAGTGCATACATATACAGTTCTGCAATGCATGTTAAAACCATAAGGAAATTGGGATTGGGGTTACCTTTCTTGGCCAGCAGTGTCCCAAATCTGGGCTTTGACAATCTTGTCATCAACATGAATGGTTCGTGTGGCGAATTCAACGCCAATAGTAGACTTAGATTGTTGGCTGAATTCGTTTTTGGTAAATCGCGATAGCAAATTCGATTTACCAACACCAGAATCCCCTATTAATACCACCTTGAACAAGTAATCATAATCTTCCTCTGATCTATATGTTCCCATAATTTCTTTTTTCTCTTAACTTGTACATAAGATCAGTTAATTATGGAGTGTTTTCTCTATCTTCCTTTGAATTAGGGATGAAAGAGAGAAGAAGAATAACATGAATATTCATCGATTCGATTCATTTTACTATTAACAAATGGTGCATATTTAACCTTCGTTTATTTCGGATGGTTGAGGGGAGAAAGAGAAGAAATAGTTTTAAGTTCAAGTATTATATGGTTAATAGTAGTTGTTTTTCGTAGAATTAATTTAAATTATGATCGTTTTAATCAATGTATATTCTATGTATATCGATTAGGAAGAGTAAATAATGAATTGTGTGAAGATCCCCTTAATCCGTTTATAATTTAGATAGGAATTATTATAGTTCAAGTAGAAAACAACAACACCCTATTAAATTAATATTGAACTGACAAAATATGGATATAATTAATTTAGGGATTTGTTAGGTATCAACTCTTAAGATTATCACAAGAGATATTTTAATATAATTTTGGGATTTTTTTAGGTATATTTCAATAATTGTCTCACAAATTGTAGAATATTAGGGCTTCCCCTTCTTATCTCAATTGTGTGGTTTTAATAATAGTTTTTGTCCAAACTTTATCCAAAACACACTTCAATAATTATCTCAATTCTAACCTTGACCTTGACTCGGGACTTGATCGTGACCCTCGGCTCGAGATCAAACCTCTAACTCTGACCTTGACCGGAGACTTGACTGACCTCGACTCAAGATATGAACCTTGAACCTTAATCAACCAAATACTATCTTGACCCAAACCTCGATTTGGGACCTAAATTCAACCCTAACCTCGATTGGGGACTTGACCCCTAGCCTGACTGACTTGGTCTGAAAATAAAGAAAGACCCTTCAAATTTAAAATCGATTTTGGTTCGTTACCTAATTCATTGATTAAAGTTAAGAACTTGTCAATTTCTATTGACAATAGTTTTTAATTAATCGTATCCATTTTTTGTTCAATTTCTTGGTAATCAATATTCAGAGAAAAATAGTATGAATTCTATTTAGTCTAACTCTCTTTTACATGGGACTTGACGCTCGGCCTGACATGACTGGAGACCCAAACTTTGACCCTTGACATTCATGATCCCAACCTCAACACGACCACGACCCAAATATAGGATCTGACCCTAGCCCTCAGCGCCTTATTAGGGACTTGAACTCCAGTCCTCGACTCGATGACTCGATCCCAACCTCGACTAGGGACATGGCTCTGATTTGGGACCTAACCCTGATTTGGAGCTCAACCCCCAATCCAAAATCGAGACTCGATCCATTAGTATATATTTTCGTATCATAGTTTCCTCCAAGTTATGACCCAGAAAATCGTGTTCCAATCCATAAATAATTCCCTTATTTTGTGTTTCTTTTACTAATGCCCTTCATAACAAAAAAATAATATTCCTTGAAGCATAAATATATATATTTTCATATCATAATATCTTTTAACCTACCTTTTGCATGACTTTAGTTTCTAAATCACTTCTCACCATTTGACATAGAACTTCAACTAATATTGACACTATATATCAAATAGAAATATAGTATTTTGATTTGGTGGGACCCATGTAAAATGATGTGAATTAGCAATGAAAAATATAATGTGGTTCATGGCTAACAAAATTAATTATGCATGAGAGGTTAGGAAAGTGTTGAGAAGTAGAAATGTCCTATTGAGCTGTCATATATATATATATATATATACCACTACACTACAAAATTGGTGGTTGTTTTCATTTTTTTGGACCTACCTTATTTATTTGTACTACAAATTAGGTACTCACAAATTTGTAGTTTATTTTTGTATAAAATATAATTTGTTGGTTTGTATCTTCAATTTTTGACTTCCCAAACTTCGGAGTGAAATTATGTACATATTATTTTCTTCATATTTTAGTTGTGAGACTATACAGGATATGCAGTATTCTTTCGTCAATTGTTGATTGATAAAACTACAAATTCCTTCAAATTGATGTGATTAAATCTGGTGCGATAGCTCACAAATAATACATATAGTGTAAATCACATTTCTATTTTGGTTGTCGAATCACATGAAATTTTAATTCATATATGAAATGTATGAAATACATATGTACTTGTGAAACATAGAACTGTTTATTTAAATTGAATTGAATTTTTCAACAAACACAACGATCTTTTTTTTAAAAATAATAATAAAATACTCCTAGAAATGACTAACTTAGGCTTATAAATTAAATTATAGGAATTTGCTTAAAATATCAAAACAAAAATGATCCCATTTCATGGTAATAATGGAAGTCACGTAAAAGTATATTTGGAACTTTTAAATTATTGTTCAAATAATTGCATTTGATTGCTACCCAGCGATAAATAAAATCTATAGGATCAAAGTCCTTATATAATATTGGATGTACTAGTTGACCACAAAGGAATATTTTAATTTAATTCGATTCCGATTGAGATTTATGTTTTTTTTTAAAAACTTTTGGTGTGTATACAAATAGATACTTAAGTTTGTATAAAGATGAATAAGTAGACATACAAATCAAGTCGAGTGCATTTCACGTGAATTACCATGCAAATAAGTTTAAGTGTTTATTTCTATACACTTAAAACTAGAAAACATAATTATTAGCTAAAATTAAATTAAGAAAATATGTATATATATTTTAACTCGATCGACTCAATATAAGGTCTCGACCTACGTGAAGGTGTGTTGCAAAAATTCGATATCTTGATCCCTTTTTAACGAAGTGATGGACAAGTGGAATGATTTTGATTGATATTATATTTTAACACATTTTTGGAATCTTCCACTAAAGAATTTTGTTATAACCACACAAGATATACCGCGTATAAGGATCCAATTATATTTTTATTATAGATAAAAAATATATATAATTAAAATACAGTCAATCGGTACATTAAGTTTCCTCTATGCACGGAGTCCAATGAAGCATAAGTCGATTCATGATTTGAATAATTTTTTCTTTTCATGTGTCTAAATGAAATCAAACCATGTACAATAAATATTTCTTATATATTAATCGATTTCTCAATATAAATTTGAGTTATATATAAAATTTAATCAATATTTTAGATTCGCCTACGAAAAAAGATCGAACCACGAGAGCATGAGTTGAAACAATAATGGAAAGGGAAAAAAAGACAGTTGAAGAATTCATGAGCTACTTTTGAGATGATTTCTCTGTGTTGTATATATATTCAGAATAAATATATTTTGTTGTATTTATTATTAATAATTGATGTGGACCTATATTTGATCAGTTGGAAATAAAAAAAAATTAAAATTTATGATCGAAATAAAAGATCACATATTTGAAGGAAAAACATAAACATCATTTCAAATTAGGATCACAAGTTAGAACGATTCAATTGAAATTATATTCAGTTAAACATTGGAATAGATTTTAAAGAGTTATAAATATTTTATAAATATATTTTGAACCGAGATCCTTATGCTCATTTTTATTCCATTAGAAGGGAGCAATTCCATTTTTCATCTCGAATTGATTAAAATATACAAAATTTCTTACTTTTTCAAGAAAAAAAAAATTAGATCCTACAACCGAGGGTTCGTGGCTAACTCATATTGCCTACCAGTCTATCACCATTCTGCTATATCATATTTTTTTCCGTTACTGGTCATATGTACAAAATTAGTTTCAGAATTAAATATCGTACGAAAGATCTTTGAAATAATTCGAAAAGAGAAGGATCCTAAAAAATACTGTATATTAAAAATTTATATAGAGGTCCACTGCTATTATTAATAGTACCTACACCCAACAATTTATTTATTTTTTGCCATTATATATACAACACATTATAATAGACCAAAAAACTCATTCTAATTTTTCCAACAATTTTTTTTTCTCTCCCAATTATTATTCTTCCACAATGATTTTTCCTTGTAAGTTTATTCTTTTTTTGCCCATTCTTCTCATTATTATTTTCCAAAATAAAATTCATGGTCGAACATTATTATTAAACAATAATAATAATAATAATAATAATAATTATAATTATAAAAAATTGCAAAGGCCATTTAACAATACAGTTTCAGCTGTTTTTGTGTTTGGAGATTCCACGGTTGATTCCGGCAACAACAACTACATAAACACCATCGCAAAGTGCGATTTTCCGCCATACGGTCGCGATTTCGCGAACCACTCTCCCACTGGGAGGTTCACTAATGGTCGTCTCGTTACAGATTATTTAGGTACGTACATACGTACATATATAGTCAAATCTTTTTATGATTGCATCGTGTATGTAACATTGTTCATGTACATAGATAGGGGAAATAGTACTTTCATTGAAAACGTGGTCATTATAATGAAATACGTTACCGGGAGATCTAGTTGTACATTAAAATATAATTTTTGCTCTATTACGTCATTTAAGATGTATTATGATCTACATTTTCATTTTACATGTTTTGACTGGTCGAACATGAAATTTAAGAAGAAAAAGAAATACTTTATAATAAAAAAATGTGGTCAAGAAAATTAATAGGATATAGTTATTTTGATTTTTGTGATGATAAATCATGTAATTAAAAGTTTAAAGTTAAATTATTTTGGTAAAGAAGGAAGTTATCGTTTTTTTTTATTGTCACCTAAAAAGATTTTCTATATTATCATCAATATATATAGGTTTTAGAGTTTTTTTAAAAAAAATGTTATCTAATTGTTATGGTTTTTTTTTTTTAAATATGTAACTGTCTATGTATATAATTTAAATAATGTTATAAATTTTTGTAACAGCTTCGTATGTAGGAATCAAAGATTTCGTGCCACCCTATTTGGACCCAAGTCTTAGCTTGGACGAACTCATGACCGGAGTTAGTTTTGCCTCGGGTAGCTCTGGCTTTGACCCTCTCACGGCTCAATTAGTCGTACGTCTCCCTTATTTATTTATTCATATATTAAAACTAGCGATATAATCAAAATATTTATTATATCGATTTGAGATTTCGATGGAAAGGATATTAACTGACTTTCCTTAAATAAATCATTGTTGACTAGTGTAGTTGTAACATAATGGTAATTAAAAATTCAAAAAAAACTATATAAGTTAATCAAGAAAATGACTTCTCTATTAATCGTAGAAAAAAAAATTAAGTTTTATAAATAATATTATACGTTGATAGTCTCTTATACTAACACATACTTCATCTCCACTCCCATGACCTAACTCTCTAGCTATTCTTCGCTCCGACCCTGACCTCAATAATATTTCATTTATAATGTTTATCTAAATTATATATAAACACTCAAGATAATATTTTTTATTTACTTATAAAACATAAAAAAAAAACATGTATTTTTTAGAAAGCTTTTCTTTTCTAGTAATAATATAATTAGATATAGACTTAGGGTTTCATACCATGTTCCAACTTTATTTTTGTGGAAGGGTAGACATTTAATTTTTCAAAAAAAAATGATTAAACATAACGATTCAAATGTTATCGTAAGATAAACTACTTATATTATACCAAGAAGAGAAATAATAGGTATAACTAGACGATAAGACGTGAATAATCAATCATTATTATATTGTAGAAATTGAATAGGTTCGATCTATAGTGATTACACTTTTTTTTTAATCAATTGATTATTGACTAAATTGTGATTTGATATTGATTATTATTATTATTATTATTATTATTATTGCAGGATGTAATTACAATGGAAAAACAGCTGGAATATTTTAAAGAATACAAAAGAAAACTTGAAAATTCAATTGGAAAAGAAAAAACAAAAATATTAATAAGCAAAGCAGCATTTATAATAAGTGCAGGGACAAATGACTTTGCTGTAAATTATTATAACACCCCATTTAGGAGACAAAAATATTATAATGTCTCTCAATATCAACAATTCTTGATGCAAATGGTCCAACAATTTATCCAAGTAAGTATCTATCACATAATTCCTCTGTCCCAATTTATACGACACTTTTTATATTTTGCGAGTCAAACAATTTAAGTTTAATCAGAAATTTATGCGTGAAATTTTTAATTTTTTTGAAATGAAATTTATATATTTGTAAACTATGTAAAAAATATTACAAGTCACTAATTTATAATTCAAAATGTTTAAAAATCCATGAAAAATTTAAAGTCAAAGATAGACTTATTTGATTCTTAAATTGAAATGTGACATATAAAATGAGACTGGAGATAGTAATAAATTATAGTCATGTGATTCTTATAAATGTGAAAAGATATATAGGACTAATATTTTTATAACAAATTCTTATAAATGTGGAAAAAATCTGGTTGTATACATATATTTTTATATTTATACCGTGAGTTTTTTTAAGAAAAAAAATGGAAAAAATATTAGTGGTATGAGTGCGATAGATAGAGGTGAAGTGCTTTAATAGGCCTTTTTGAAATATAATAAATATATATATTATAATAATAATAATTTGGAAGCAAAAACATTTATGATGATTTATGAAGTGGGGAAGGGTTGAGTTAGGTATTGTAACGTAATTACTACAATTAATTGAAGACAACCAAATTTTTACTAGTTTTTTATTCTTTTTTTGCCATATATATATATATATATATATATATATATATATATATATATATATATATATATATACTTTGAATGGTGCGTCTCAATTAATTTTATAAAATATCTTCTATCTTTTAACGATCAAGTACGTACATGATGATTTTATCCACTAAAACTCAAACAAATGAGAAAAAAATTTGTGCTTCACTGAAATTTAAACATAAGACCTTACTATTTTCAATTTATTTCATTGATGATTGGACAACGTACACAGTTCAATGAGGTGCTTGAATTTCTAAAAATAAAATTCTATAGGAGGTAAGGAAAGAGGAAAATAGGGAGGAGATTACATGATAGAGAATCGATTCGTCACGTAATCAATCAATTGAGCAATTAAACTTCCCCGCCTGAATATTTATCCAAATGATATATGTATCAATTTAATGTGTTTGATATTAATATTTTGTATACACAAACTTTATGTTAATTGTTCTAGGGTTTAATGAATGAAGGAGCTCGAGTGATCGGTGTCGCCGGAGTTCCGCCTTTCGGGTGCTTGCCGATAGTCATCACGATAGATTCCGGTGACGCACTTCAACCCCGTCGATGTATCGAATCGTACTCCGCCGTTGCAAGAGAGTACAACTCGCTACTTCAACGTTTATTAAAGACTATGGAAATTCATGGCACAAAATTATTCTACGTCGATATCTATGGTCCAATAAATGACATGATAGAAAATCCAATTAAATATGGTGAGCAACCCAAATAATTAATTTTCCACTTTTGGATTATGTTTTATTTTTTAATTTTTATTAGTCAAAATTTTCTGAAACTTAGATCTTTTAAATTAGAAAAATAATTTTTCTAACAAAATAGATAAAATAAGTATCGTAAGTAACATTTCATATTAATCGTCTCGTCACACCTCTGATTTTCCATTTGCTTCCAATCAGAGGCGAATATAAACATAGTTCAAATATAAGGTCTAAGCTAAATTTAAAATAAAAATAAAATTAATTAAGCTTAAGCGGGATTCAAAACCCTGGTCTAGAGGGTGATATCTCCACCTTCTACCAATTGCCAAGAGCACTTCTATGTTTTTTATGGATGCACTATTGACTATATCTTATTTTCTACCAGTTTTTCAAAATAGATATACATATATACATATGATTTTTCCGAAAGTTATCGGGTGCACGTGCACTACCACGACATAGGATGGGTCCGCCCCTGCCTCCAATCCCGACCCCACTCCCAACTCACTCCTAAGTCCTACCCCTCATCCTCCACCCCTAGCTCGCTTCTTATATATAAATGTTTTTGGAAATAATTTTTTTTATATTTACTTGGTCAACATTTTAGCCGATGAACATAAGAAAATAGTTTTAATTTAGAAAATATATTGTAGAAATATTTTTTTCTGAAAATTCATTTCCTTCATATCAAATACATTTTTAAAATACAAAGAAAGGCTATCATCATGTAAATTTAACTTGTTATAGCGAATTATCGACTTTAACTTTTAATAGTTTTAAATTTTACTTATCGTAAATAACATTTTTTAATGTGATATGATAATGTAAAAATAATTTAATATTTTGTAGGATTTAGTGAAGTTACAATGGGATGTTGTGGAAGTGGACTTATTGAAGCATCAATTCTTTGCAATCCAAAATCAATTATATGCAATAATCCTTCAAATCATATGTTTTGGGATGCAGTCCACCCAAGTCAAGCTACTTATTACACTGTTTTCCAAACAATACGTCCTTCTATTGATTTTGCCATCAACCAATTATAAACATCGGGTGAATCAAGAATTAGAATTCAGATACAGAAAAAAAATATTGATCGATTTTTTTTCTAGGTTTTGATGATATATTATGGTGAATGTATTTGGTGGTGGAGTCAGAAATTTAAATTAAGGAATTTATGTTGAAAGATATATTCTCTTCGTCTATTCATTTTTTATTTTGTATGATGTTTAAAAAATTATAAATAAGAAGATAATTTTATCAGTTCAATTTTTAAAAATCTTTTTCCTTTTCCTTTTTTATTTTATACGGTGCTTAAGAAATTATAAATATAAGAAGATATTTTACTAACTCGCATCTTAAAAAACTTCTTGAGAATTTTATAAACAAATATAAACACTTAAAAAAACAATTAATTGCAGCAGTAATATAAACAAAAATTAATTAACGTTTTCTTGATTTTATAAGATGGAGAACTAATATAGAACAACTATTTATATAATGATCAACTAATTAATATAAAACGAAGGGAGTAATAATTATGTAAAGGCGATTCAACGACTTATATATAAAATCAAAATAATTTAATAATTTATAAATCAAAGTATCAAACTAATATACCCTCATCAATTTTGATTCGATTTAATTTGATTGTTCGATTTTTAAACAAATAAAGTACGAAACTAAAATTCTTTTTCCTCTAGAAAACAAGAAATAAATAAAGTAAAAGTATAAACTTTCTACTTTGCTAAGGTAGTTCTATATATGTACCAATGTACATTGGCCCTTTAGTGACATTGATTTGCACTTCACTAAATTCTTAAATTTCTTGCCTGCATGCACTTTCTTTCTAAGGAAGTTGTTATTGTTAGCAACATGATTTTTGCAAGTAATCATTGTAATAAATTTAATTATACTTCATAAATATAGTTTGTATATTTACAAGTTATAGCTACAGTTTAAGTTATCTCGTTTGTATAGTTACAAAATTACTATTATGTCTTGATCTGCCTCTTTACCTATATAAAAAGTCTAAAATATATTTGAACTTTGACCGAAATTGGTGTTACGATTATGCTGAACTTTATGGAGGACCTTTTACCCCCTGCAATATTTAATAGTGTATTTTAAAAGTATATATGTGCTCACGTGGACATCATAAATATTGCATTATTTTAAATAGTAATGTGCCCACATGAACACATATATACCTTTAAAATACACTTTTAAAAAGTGCAAGGTTAAAAAGTCCTTCATAAAGTTTTGTATCGTAACTGCAATACCGGTTAAAGTTGAATTACTTTTCAGACCGTTTTCCCTATATATAACACCTTATGATGTCTACAAATTCATTATCCACGTGAGCACATATATACCTTTAAAATACACTTTTAAAAAGTGCAGAGATAAAAGGTCATTCATAAAGTTTGATATCGTAACTGTAATTCTGGGCTAAGTTGAAGTGTTTTTTATACCGTTTTCCCTATATATAACACCTTATGATGTCTACAAATTCATTATCCATATCTAATCAAAATGTATTTTTCATATTCTTATATTTTTCTTTTACATCTTCTTGTGTTAATATTGAAAGCTCATGCTCAAAAACATAATAGTTTAGTTTCTACAATTCTTGTTTTTGGAGACTCAACAGCTGATCCTGGAAACAATAATCACATATTAACTTCTATTAAGAGTAATTTTAAACCCTATGGAAGAGAATTTCCCAATCATGTTTCAACAGGAAGGTTTACTAATGGGAAGCTTGTTTATGATTTCATTGGTAATTATTCTACAAAATACTTTTATTAGTTACTTTGATTAATTAGTTAGCTTGAAATGACACATAAAAAAGGTTGCAAAAGGAGGGTCTAGGGTGGATTTTGTAGGTAGGTTCGACTGAATCCATTAATTTCAATTCGAGCTATGTATATGCATGCATATGTAAAAATAAGTTTGAAACATATTATTATAGATATAATTAAGAAAAAATGTGTTTTATTTAATAGCTTAAATTTCTAGACGAGATGGTCACATAGACTGATCGAGGTAGATTCAGAATTTATGCTCTAGAAGGTTGGACAAGCGCGCCTATATAGTTTGGGATTAAAATTTAGCTAAATAAGGTGGAGCCGTGGAGGGTATTTGTATAAACAAACTACTTCTTCTTAGATTATGTAATGTATATTATAATTTTTATAAAACAAACTAAACGATTAATAAGAAATAGTACTAGGATCGGATAATCCCAGCATAACTAATTTCAGTATATAATTAATTATATCATAATAACTTGTTTTCAAACTAAAATAACCCCATGTGTTCAACTTTAAGATTCTTAATATTGAATTTATTTTAATTCTTAAACTATGGATTAATTAAGACCTAATATATATATTGGTGATTGTATTGCAGCTAAGCATGTTGGTGTCAAAGAATATGTGCCTCCATATTTAGATCAAAGTTTAAGTATTGAAGAACTCAAGAGTGGAGTTAGTTTTGCATCTGCTGGAACTGGAATTGACCCCCTCACAGCACAACTCTCTGTATGCTATCTCAACCCCACCCCCACCCCCCCACCCCGAATATTTTTAATATGGTGTAATATTATCTTCGTTTTTGAATTAAGATTATCCAACGGTACATTTTAATTCTCTTTTTTGATACCACAACAATATACATATATTCATATAGTATCAATGACTAATGAGTAATTTCTGAAGAAGAAACCTTACTGATATACCAATACTGATTTAGTATCAATTAAGCTAAATTATCAGTGTAATGATACCAATACAATATATGATACTGATTTAGTATCAATTAAGCGAAATTAGTTTGGAAGGGTGTGTGTATATTGTTATTATTTAGTGGGATATGAATATAAAGGAGTATATGTTTGTAATTATTTTGTTTTATGAGATATTTACTTAATTTTCCCTTTTATAAAAGCACTTAATAGCTTAGTGAACAAACGCCTTCTAATTCTATAATTCATAAATTTAAAATCCTGAATTCGTGTTAATCATAAAGTTGTCATAGACTCATAGTCATAGGAACCAATTAGAACTTTCTTTGTCAAGATTTGTTTTATATTATTCCCTCCGTCCAGTATTATTTGTCATGGTTTTTATTTTTAGAATCAAATTATAAAAACTTTAACTAACATTTTAAGATGTATTTTTCATCATATTAATATGCAAAAAATTGCAATTTATAGTACTTTTCATATAGTTTTAGAATATCTAATTTTTTTGTTTAAAATATTGAATTGATATGTTCTAATTCAACTTTAAAAATTAGTCAATTTGACTTTCGAAAAGCGCAACATGACAAACAATTCTGGACGGAGGAAGTATAAGTTTATTCAATTTTTATTCTCAACAATGATTAACCACCCCCCACCCCACCCCCCACCCCCTTTGTGGAATTTTCAGAATGTGATACCATTATCAAAGCAAGTGGAATACTTCAAGGAGTATAAAGAGAAAATAGAGGCAGCTATTGGGAAAGAGCAAACAAAAAAATTGATAAAAGAATCATTGTTCATTATTAGTATAGGTTCAAATGATATTATTGCAAATTACAAATTATATCCATTTCGTAGTGAAAACTACACAGTCTCAGCCTACATTGACTTCTTGTTACAACATGCCCACAACTTCCTAAAGGTTTGTCTATTCACTTTAAGTTATATAAGCTGATAATATAATTTTCTTTTTATACGGTACATTCAATTTAATTGGCTATTGTAAGTATTCATACAATTTTTTATGAGTTGAGTTTAAATAGAAAAGTGATGATAATGAATGGAATGATCCCTCGTTGGATCAGAACGATATCCCACAACTCTTTTATATGATCTGGATAATTCTTAATGTTTTTCTTCTTGAGTTAGTTTTTAGGTGTGAGTTGAGTTAAGCTGACCGAGGTCGAATCTAACATGATTTTATACTATAGTGAAGCCAGGAAATCAAATAGTTGAGGACGTGTGGAAATACTTCGATTCATGAATATGCACGAACTGGGCCAGATAATGAAAATGCAAATAAAGAATGTCTCGATCCAGGTGTAAATGGGGTTGGGGTGATGAATGGAATATCCTACATCGGATCTGGACTAGTTCTAAAGCTTAAACAATTTCTCCCTTTAAGCTAGTTTTTAATGTGTGAATTAGGTCCAAGATCGAATTTGACAGATGTTCAAAGGTTCGTATATTATAAATCTAGTTAAAAATTTACCTATGAAATATTAAGGAAAATTTTGATTAATTCCACCACTTGGTAAGACTTATTTATCTTCAATTAATGATGGTGAAAATGAACTATTAAAGTAAGCACCGTGGTAAAATAAATAGTTATAGATAGTCTAGCTCGATCCAAGTAATAATGTCCAAATGTCTTTTTTAGTTGGATCAATTCAACTACTAATAACTTTAATTAATTATTTTAACTTAATTTTAATTATGCAGGAATTATTAGATGAAGGAGCTAGGAAAATTGCAATGGCAGGTCTAGGACCATTGGGTTGTTTACCAAGTGTCATCACACTTAACTCAAATGATGCAATTTCAAAGAGAGATTGCATTGATTCCTTTAATTCCATTGCTAGAGACTACAATTCCAAGCTCCAAAACAAGTTAAATGACATGCAACATAGGTTTGCTAAATTGGGTTCTAGAATTGCTTATTTAGAAGCCTATAAATCTACTATGGACATAATTCAAGACAAGAAATTATATGGTGAGTAATTGTGATTCATACTATATATTTTAGGAAAAAATGTCTGAAATATATTTAAACTTTGACTGAAATTGCTGTAACGATACTAAACTTTGGAAAGAACCTTTTACCCCTCTACACTATTTAATAGTGTATTTTAAAGGTATATATGTGCCACAAGGACATAAAAAATGTGAATACATATATATCTTTAAAATACACTATAAAATAGTGCAAGGGGGTAAAAGGTCCTCCATAACATTTAGTATCGTAACAGCAATTTTGACCAAAATGGGAGTATTTTACATACCCTTATATATCCCCTATATATTCAAAGAGTTTTATGTAAGTTTTATATTTTAGAAGTACAAGTAATAATAGTATATATGATAGTTTATTTATTAAAATTAATATAAATTTTTATGCTTTTTGTTTTTTTTCTTTATAGATTTTGAATTTGTTAATATTGGCTGCTGTGGAACTGGCTTATTGGAATTTGGACTTACATGCAACCCCATGTCAAATATTTGCCCAAATTCATCAAAGTATTATTGGTGGGATTCAGTCCATCCAACTGAGAAGGCATATGATATTATTTCTAAAACACTTTTTCCAACTATTGATTCCATCATCAAGAAATAATAATAATAATAATAATAATAATAATAATAATAATAATACTTTGTATAAAAATAATTTAATAATTTTAGTGCTATACAATAAAAATTAAATGATCATCTATGAAATCAAATCAGTTATCGATTATATGAAAATTCAATCGATTATATGAAAATTCAAATACGCATGATGACATGAAAGGACAACTTTATTATAATATATGAGAAGTTCTCAGGTTAGCATAATCGCAATGATTTTCATCTCTCACACCTATAACATGATAGCCATGCACATTTTCCTCACGCGATTGCACAAATACGAACAAATATCTGCAACACTCATATTAGCTCATTTTGAAATATGAAAATCTAAAATGAGAGATTGAATTATTACACGTATAACAATAATAATATATTCGGTGAGATTGAATTATTACACTTAATTAGTTTGATAAATATGATTGTGTGGGTGTATGAATGTATATGTGTCAAATTAAGGTTCATAGAAATTTGACTAAAAACTCATATACAAAAATTAGAAAGCATGTTATAAGGTTACACTTATTTTTTTTCATATTTATGAACCATGCACATTCATAAATAGCCGTTTGGTGATCAAATAGAGTATAAATTATGATACAAGTTAATAATAATTGTATTGCCACTTATACCAAACTCAAAGAAATTAATTAATTAGGGATGGTGGTTGAGAAAACTTTAAACAACATTTGAAGTGTTTGGTCCATCAAACAATTACAAGAACAAAAGCAACATCGATCAGGACAACAAAAATAATTTTTAGCAGTAATAAATATATGCATATTAAAAAAAATGTCAAAGTTTTTATAATTGGCATCAAATAACTGTCATTGGTTTCAGTGTCGATATAAATTTTATAAATGTTTGCAAAGATTGTTAGTTACTGTTGAAGAAGAAGGAAACTGACGATTGAAACATGTCAAAAGAACATGTCTAACGATTGAAACATGTCAACACTTGCTGTACTGCGTTAGACCTGTTCCTTTGACATGTTCCAATCGTCAGTTTTCTTCTTCTTCAACAGTTACCTCTAAAAAAAAAATATATTTAGCGGCTATTAAGTTATTGTTGTTAATTGGTTGCCTCTATAATCATTTTTATAATTAAATTTGATCCAATTAATTACTTAATTAAAATCTTAATTAATAGTCATGCTATATATATATATATATATAACTCCTTGTTTTAATAAAGTCACCAAAAGCCATAAGATTGAAGCTTTAAGCTTTTCCAAAATTTTCTTGATCAAATCATTAATTATTAATATGAGTCTTTTAAATTCTTTTATTATTCTTTTGTTAATTTTCTTCATGTTGGAAGCTCCAATATTAATTCAAGCTCAATCTAAGAATAATAATAATTTAGTTTCTGCCATATTTATTTTTGGAGATTCAACAGCTGATCCTGGAAATAATAATTATATATCAACTCCTTTCAAGAGTAATTTCTCACCTTATGGAAAAGATTTTCTAAACCATGTTCCAACTGGAAGGTTTACTAATGGAATGCTTGCTAATGATTTCATTGGTAATTTTAATTCTTTCTTTCTTTTTTTTTCTTTTCGACCATCGAAAATAATTTCTACCATTCTCAGATATCACTTGTAAAATTTACACTGAATATGTTGTTGTAGTTTGTAGACACTAATTAATCAATGCAAAATACTATATATTTACTATATTTTAAATTCAAAATCTAGAGTCAGTGGATTCAGAAATAGTGATCTAGTTATATGTATAGATCATGGGACAAAACATATTTTTTGTATACATACTATACAAAGAGGTCATTGACACTCTGCTATCATTTTAATGAAAATCTTGATTCTGCCACTAGATTAAATCGAAAGCAATGAGTTCAATATAGAACCTAACTATAAAACTCGTCTTAGATCCGTCTCTACGTGTGTGTATATATATATATATATATATATGTTGTGCTTGAAATTTGTGTTTGATTAATGCAGCTAGGTATGTTGGTGTTAAAGAATATGTGCCTCCATATTTGGATCAAAGTTTGAGTATTGAAGAGCTCAAGACTGGAGTTAGTTTTGCATCTGCTGGATCTGGATTTGATCCTCTTACACCAAAAATCAGTGTATTATATCTAATACTCAACTGTTTTTTTTGTTTTTTCATTCGATTTTCGATATTCATATCAGAGTCCGATTAAATCGAGATTCACGCGGAAAAGTCCAGGGGTAAAGCACACGATAGTAAATGCGACTCCATACCCAAGGGGACTCGAAACCCAAGACCTATTGGGTTTCCCACCCGGTGTTTGTTACCCACATTTGTGTCTGACTGATTTTGGATTTACGCCAGAAAGTTCCACATTGAGGGTAAAGTGCTCCCTAATAAAGGTGGCTTCATACCCAAGGAGACTCGAACCTGAGACCTCTTGAGTTTTCCACCCGGTGTTTGGTACCCACATTGAAATTTGACTAAATTCGAATTTACGCCGAAAAGTCCCATATTGAGAGGTAAAATGCTCCTTAACAAAAATGACTCTATACCCAAGACCTCTTGGTTGAGAACGAATGATTACGTATTACTCTATATACTCATCTAATTCTCATTAATCCCCTACTCTTTCATCATTTCTCTTTATGGGACGAAAACATAGTTGGATTCGAACTCTCACCATATATACGGAGGAAAACATAATTTTTCACGTTCAGTTGGTCAAATGTTTTGAAAAATATTGTCTATAGGGAAAATATTAAAAAAGAAAAAAATGACTTACCTATACAGAATTTAAAAAAATAAAAATAAATTCCACGACTGACATTGCATATTGATTATATGTCATTCTCACTCACTGACACACCAACAAATCCCATAGCCCCGCCAACCCCACAATCCCTACATTACATAGTATTTGTCTAAATTATATAATTTTTTTACAATTTTCTTTTCTTTTTTTTTTTGGAAATAAATACAGAATGTGATCTCATTATCAAAGCAAATAGAATATTTCAAGGAGTATCAAGAGAAAATGGAGGCATCTATTGGAAAAGAGCAAACACAAAATTTGATAAAAGAATCATTGTTCATTATTAGTGCAGGCACAAATGACTTTGTTGTCAATTACAACACACTTCCAATTCGTAGTAAAGCCTACACACTCTCAACCTACACTGACTTCTTGTTACAACATCTTCAACTCTTCATCCAGGTTGGTTACCCAACTTCAAGAATTTATCTCGTATGAATATCGGAAAAAAATTAAGTTATATACACTGACAATATATAATGTTAAAGTTTTTTATATGATGGGGGGTAATTTAATTGTCGATAGTAAGTTCTTATGTTGTCTTTCAGGTTATCATATCAGACTTGATGTAAGAAGTTGTCTAATACTCCCTTCGTTCACTTTTATTTGTCATGTTGTGTTTTTCGAAAAATAAATTAGATTACATTAATTCGATATTTCAAACAAAAAATTTAGATACCCAAAAACTATACGAAAAGTACTATAAATTGCAATTTTTTGAATATCAATATGATGAAAAAATATATATCGTAAATGTTAGTCAAAGTTTTTATAATTTGATTTTAAAAAAGAAACTATGACAATTAAAAGTGGATCGATGTAGAACTATTATTGGAGGTCGGTCTTACTTGTTAGTATAAAAAAGAGAAATTTGCTCCTAATTACGAAAATTTTATTTGCTTGATTACGAAGCATAACAGCATTTTGATTTTAATTTAAAACGCTGTGAAATGCGTTGTCTTTGTGTGCTTAATAATAGTAAAATAAATTGTATTTGTGCATATCAATAGGTGTATCATGTGTATACAATATTTCTATAGCGGAATACATTGTATATATCCACGTGGATAACAATAGTGATATACATTGTATCACGTGCTTTATTTACGCATTTACAATATTATGAGTGTGTTTGGTATGAAGGAAAACATTTTCTGAAAAATGTTTTTCAATTTTCCCATGTTTGGTTGGGACAAAAGTTATGGAAAATGTTTTCCAAATAAACTCATTTTCCTCAAAATTAAGGAAAATGACTTCCCTTAAAAAATTAAGAAAAATATTTTCCAAAACTCTCCTCCAATATCAAATTACATTTTTTTTTGAAAAAAACATCAATTTTAAAAAAATATTTTTAATTTCAAAATTTTATTTTTTCACCGATTCCTGACCCCCCTCACCGGCCAGCCCCCCCACCCCAACCCCAACTCCTCCCCAGAGAATTAACCCACTACCCCCACTCCACTCCACCCCCACCCCCACCTCCACCCCCACCCCCAAAAGATAATAATTTTGATTTTAAAAAATATGTTCAATTTCATAAATTATTTTTTATTCTAGAAAAAGTAAAAGATGTCTCTCAAAAATATTTTTCATTCATAAATCAAACACTAAAAATCATTTCCGGAAAATATTTTCTACTCACCAACCAAACATGAGAAAATAAGTTCAAAATCTACTTGTTTTCCTAGAAAACATTTTCTAGGAAAACATTTTCCATGGAAAACATTTTCCTTCATACCAAACACACCCTATATCTCTGTCTAAGTGTATATTACACGTGAATAATTAGTATATCTGCTATAAAATCTCAAACTATCGTTATAATTGTAATTGTTTTAAACTACTGCTATTTAAAATAAATACATGACCTTAGTTTGTTGTGTTACACAATTCATTAGTCAATTTATGCAAATTTATATGACACGTTTTTTAAGCATGTCTCGAATAGAATGTCACAATTCTATATTTAAAAATAATTAACGACAAACAATATCTCATTTTATCCTCAATGCAGATGATTTTATAGCCACACAAAACAAGACTTATTTCAGATTATAAATTTCAAAAAGTCTTGAATGTTATAACAATTAATTTGTTCCACAAAGAATTAATGTCAATGATTTATTTTTTTAATTCTTTGGCTTAATTTTGTGTAGAAATTGTTGGATCAAGGGGCTAGGAAAATTGGCATGGTAGGTCTACCACCAATGGGTTGTTTACCAATTGTCATCACCTTTTACTCTAATGATGCATTTTCAAAGAGAAATTGCATTGATTTCTACTCTTCCATTGCTAGAGACTACAATTCCAAGCTCCAAAACAAGTTAAATGACATGCAAATTAAGTTTGCAAATTTGGGGTCAAGACTTGCTTATTTGGATATCTATGGACCATTGATGGACATGATAGTAGGCCACAAATATGGTGAGTATATTCTAATTCTTTATGTGTGGAATGCGAGAAGAGTCGGGTCATAGACTGATTTTTATGTAGGTAGTCTTACCCTTATCCCTTATAAATTCGTGACTTTTCTGATCAAACAATAATAACTTAATTTAATTATCAGTGTATTCAGACTTCCTTTTGAATAATTCTAATTTTGATATGGAAACTTAAAAACTTATTTCCACAAATCTAATAATGAATACATAACAACCAACATGTGTGTGTATATTCATGCATTATAATCACTAATACATTATTAAACGCTTTGTTCATTACAATTTACAATATAAATATTTTAAATTGCAACAACAACATATTCAGTATAATCTCATAAGTGAGATCTGAAGTGACATACTGTACCAAATTTTATTCGGCCTACCGTGAAATCTTGAAAGACTGTTTTCGATAGATCTTCAGCTTTATAAACACTTTTAATTATTATTATAATTTTTTTTATGATAGATTTTGAAAAGGCTAACTATGGCTGCTGTGGAACTGGCTTATTGGAAGGTTCATTTTTGTGCAACCCAAGTTCATATGTATGCAAAAATGCATCAAAGTATGTTTTTTGGGATTCAATTCATCCAACTGAGAAGACATATTATCTTATTTCTCAAACATTTCAGCCAACTATTGATTCCATCACCAAATAGTTTAACTTATATGTAATATCAGTATAAGAAAACTTTTATATTATGAGGTTATTTTTAGTTATCGCAGCATGTAATCTATTTTATTTTTAAGCTTAATAAAGAAGTTTTATATTTAGAAAAAGTTTATTTGTAGTTTTTAGGGAAAACTACAAAAATCTCATACACCTGAGATTAATTACATTCTAACCCAGAAGTTTCGTCAATTATAAAAATTTTAAATTTTTTGTTACTTTCGAATAAATTCTTTAGTTGTTTGATACTTTGCAAACGATACATTACTTAATGTGAGAGATGTATTCGAGAAGATATAGGGATGTATCCAAGAGGGTATAGCAATGTATCATTTAGAGAATTTTTGTTATTTTTTTAAATGACAGGGATTTTAGAAATTATTATACTCTGTCCGTCTCATTTTATGTGACAACATTTGATCCGACACAGAGTTTAAGAAATAATGAAAACTTTAAAATATTTATGAAATTGCCTTTAAAAAAAGTAACTCACTTTTCTCTCTCCTCATAAATGTATTAGAAAATTAAGTGGGAGCAATAAGGGTAAAAGAGAAATTATACCTTTAAATACTTACCATATAAGGAAATGTGATATTCTTTTGGGAACTGACCAAAAAGGAAACGGTGCCACATAAAATGAGACGGAGAAAATATTTTAAATTGTGTATATATGTAATTTTTCCTTTTCAAGTGACTTGATAGCGTAAAAGTAATACACTAATGATGTAAACACTATAACAAGCAAATGAGACATTCAATGGCAATATATATATTTTTAGTGACAATATTTATTGTTATAAAAATGTTTAGCGTCAAATGAGTCAATATTATTGCATCTAAAATCGCTAAATTCTTTAACAACGATATATAAAGTGTTGGTCATAAATATTCATATTATATAATAACCGTTAAATATAATATAGCAACAATTGCATTATTCAAAAATCTCTACATTCATTCACCCATCATCACCACTATTCCTCATCATTATCAACTAATGTTTCGCCGCCAGAGGCAAGCCTACCTGGTGGCGTGAGGGTATACATGCATTTGGTAATTTTATTTTATTTTTATTATATATGTATAGATAATCTAAGAAAGAATGATATATTTAATTCTGCACTCTCACAAATTAGATCTCATTTGGGTATACTACTGGTTTGAAGCTATGATTCTATATCTCGCATCACTGTGAGTTCGAGCCTAGACAAGGAGCAAACTTCATCTTCAAACTTGTATTTGTCTCTGTTCACCGTCCATCATTATTGATTATCACCATCTTTAACCACGACTACTATTACTGTCAATCACTATAATTAATCGTCACATCACTAGCTACTACTTACAATCATCACCACCAACCATCAATCACCGCCATCATCGATAACAATTATACATAGTCAACCATCACTGTCATTCGCCATCCCTATAGATATCACTATCATCCAACTGTTAACGAACAACCATTATCCAACATCATCCTGAATCTTGATTATTTAATCCAACTGTCAACGAACAACCATTATCCAACATCATCCTCAATCTTGATTATTTAATCCAACTGTCAACGAACAACCATTATCCAACATCATCCTCAATCTTGATTATTTAATATTTAGATCTTAATACAATATGTTACTAATTATATATATATATATATATATTTGTATATGTATTCAATATCTAAAACATTCATACATTATACATAATATTCACACGTTTTAATCTTAATAATAAAAATAAACAATAGTTCCATATTTGGCCCTTTGTTTTTTCTCGTGTGTGTATATATATATATATATATATCCGTTCTTTTTCTCACTAATCTGAAACCCGTTTGTCAGCCCAAGTCTAATTTCCTTTCACTTCTACTGTCTCTACTGCTTAAACTTACAAGCTTGGCAATGGCGGAGTCATCGGACGAAGCCATTATCGAGAAGCTTTACGAGTACGGCGAACGCCTCAACGAGTCGAAAGACAAGTCTCAGGTACATAAAAACTCAATTTACCTTTTCAGTTTCCCGTTCTAGGGTTCGAATTTGAATCGAATCTGTATTTTTTT
>JAJJBR010000771.1:0-23560 GCA_022817965.1 Solanum lycopersicoides
TTTCCATCTTTGTTCTCTGAATTCATTTGCATTTTCTTGTTGTTTTCTCAGCTATTAAAGTGCTATGCGTTGTTCCGCGTTTTTTCTCACTTCCTCCTTTGGATTATTGTCCATTATTTGTTATTTCTGCTGATATCTCAACTATGTAAGTGTAGTGTTTGGTTGGACCAGTTCATCCCCTATAATATAATACTCCTAGTAGTTAACATAAAAAAATTCAAATGTTTTTGAAAAGTCAGCATCTTTGGTATAAAATCACCTGCAATTAGATTTTTAAAATTAGATTCTTCATCCATATGGGCTTCCTGCAACCAAAGTGACAAAACTATATAATAGAATATAGTGCTATAAGAATAAAACTTAGGAGGTTGACTGAAAAAAATGACTTTCTTTTCCTTTTTGTCTTCTTTTGCTTATAGATACCTGTAGTTGTCAGGTCATACACAAATAATATGAGCTCAAGGACCTTTTGTTCTCCTTATTTTGGATTTATTTGAATTAATAGCATCTATTAGAACTCTAAATGATTATATATTTTCCTGAACTACAGGTCTGGTTGAAAGACCTTGGAAGGTAGCAGATGCTAGACTTGTTCTTGAGGATGGTTCAATTTGGAAGGCAAAATCATTTGGTGCTCGTGGAACCCAAGTTGGAGAAGTGGTTTTTAATACCTCTTTAACTGGGTATAACACAATTATTTTTGCTTGCTAATTTTATTACTATATATATTCTCAAAGGATAAGTTAAGTACTAAATTATCTTTGCTTTTGGTCTTGTCCAATTTAGGTGGCAGTCAGAGTATTCATAATGAACTAGTATAGAACCACTATAGGCTTGTGGAAGAATCATTCCGCACACATTTTGAAATTTTCTTAAGCTGTGATTCCATCAAAACTATTTTTATAAGATCATTGACGATCACTTCAGCTCAATAAATAATTATTCCGTTACTGTATTTCTTGCTTGCTTTTGAAGATCATTTCTTTCCATTCGATCTGTTTAGCCTCCGTGCAGACCAAATTCTAGTGGAACTTTGAGCTGGGACATCTGCGCTCCTCCACTTCTAATGCTCGAATTGTCTCAACCCCACCTCCCTCATCTTGTCCACCATGGAAGCCACTCCAACCTTTGTATCGAATATCTGATCTACCTCCTGTATCTTTGGAGAAATTCTTTTTATGGATATATTTGCTAAATTTAGAGGAATCTAAATTCTGAATCTTACACCACAAAGTCGAGTCGTTTTGGAAAATGAAAGAAGTCTCTAAATGCCTGTGAAAAGGGAAATAATGTAGAAAGGACGGAAAGTTGACATTGTAAATTCCAAGCATATATTATCTCCTCTACCTATAATTTGGATCCTTGATATATCTCATAGAGTTATTCAGAGAATGCATGAAAAAATGAATTTATTTCCTCTCTGCTTTCATCTCTTTCTACTTGCTACTGTTCTTTTTTTCCTTTTCAGATTCTCTTGAGTGTCTTTTTTATGAGATATTTCTATTTCCTGATATTACAGGTACCAGGAGATAATTACAGATCCTAGTTATGCGGGCCAATTTGTCTTAATGACTAACCCTCACATTGGGAATACTGGGATCAATTTTGGTGCGTTTAGTATTTTTGTTTCATGACTAATTGTTACTTTTGTTTGAATAATCTTTGACTGTTTTGAAAATTTATCTGGGCAGACGATGAAGAATCGATGCAGTGCTTTCTTGCAGGATTAGTCATTAGAAGTTTAAGTATCAGGTTTGGTCGCTGTGCCCTGCTTTTCGGATCAGTCTTCAAACAGTATGGTGTTTATAGTTTAACCTTGGGGTGGGAAATTAACCATGACCCCATTTATTAGCTTAGCTCTTTCAGCCAATCAAAAGACTGGGCTGATAAAGAAGAAATATAGTTTTATTAGGTACTAAAAGTTTACAAAAGAGAAAACAAAAGAAATTAAAACTTAGTAAGAATTGAGCGAGTTGGGTCTTGACCTTCTTTCTTTTGGGAAATTCAACAACGCACCCATTTAGTAACTCAACCATTTTGATCCCGCCCAAATTCAGCCTAACCTGCTCATTGACACCCCTGGGTTAACCTGTTGTATATTTTTCTCAGCACCTCAAATTGGAGATGCACAGAGACACTTGGTGACTATTTGGCTGAAAGGAACATCATGGGTATATGTAAGTCCTATACGTGTCCTATACAAGGCCACTTGTCATTTCCATTTCAAAATGTGGAATTCAAATTCTCTGATATATTAACCACTTTACCATGCAACAGATGATGTTGACACCCGAGCAATTACACGAAGATTAAGAGAAGACGGAAGCCTCATAGGTGTCTTGAGCACAGAAAATTCAAAAAGTGACGAAGAACTTCTTGAAATGTCCCGTACATGGGACATTGTGGGTAAGTTACTGGGCGTTTGACCATGAGAACTATTTACTTTTTTCGGAATAATTTTTGCTCTATTTCAAACTCAGTGAGCGTTTATAAAATTTTCGAATCCAAGTTGGAGTTGGATTCCAAATTTTGAGAAGTATTCGATACCTGTTTTCCAACTCCATCTTCATAAATTTCAATAATGTGCTATCTTCTCTCCTTTGCAAAAAGTATATAATAAAACAAAACTCCATCTTCATATATTCCAAATGAAGTGAAATATTTGGATTTTTGGGAAAATTTAAAAGTTCTATTATTAATGTATTACGTTGTGTAGGTGTGGATCTAATCAGTGGCGTTTCATGCAAATCTCCTTACCAATGGAATGATAGAACAGGCTCAGATTGGGAATTCAATGATAATGGAAGAAATAAAGAAACTTTCAATGTCAGTATTGTAAGTTTTAGATTCCACAAAGAACATTGTTTCAGTTAGAGAACTTATTACTTTGTGCCCTTTCTGTTGGATGAAGGTTGTTGCATATGATTTTGGAATCAAGCATAATATACTTCGGCGCTTAGCATCCTATGGCTGTAAAATCACTGTTGTTCCTTCAACATGGCCAGCATCTGAAACCCTAAAGATGAAACCTGATGGGGTTCTTTTCAGCAATGGGCCAGGAGATCCCTCTGCAGTTCCTTATGCAGTTGAAGCGGTAAAAGAACTTATTGGAAAAGTTCCTGTTTTTGGTATATGTATGGGTCACCAGTTGCTTGGTCAAGCATTGGGGGGTAAGACATTCAAAATGAAATTTGGTCACCACGGAGGAAACCATCCAGTTAGAAACCTTCGAAATGGATGTGTTGAGATCAGTGCCCAGGTATGTGCAATAGAGAACTTTAGCTTGATTGTTGTCATGTTGTTTTCCAAATTTCTGTACAATTACACCTTAGTTCATCAATTTTTACTTCCCTTTAATTATTTAAGGTAGGTGCATAATAATGAGTCTCGTTTCTGAGTTTAAGGGCCTGTTTGGCCATGATTTGAACTCAAAGATTATTTCAAGTTGAAATTTTGTTTTTGGACAGGCAATTTGGATCTCAAAAGTTTTACTTTTTGTCATAAACATGAAAAACCACAATTTGTGAGGACTATCAAAATTTTCCCAATTCTTACAATATTACCAAATAAGCAAACCATATTTCAGAAACAAGTATCAGAATATCCTAAGAAACCGCATTAGTACATCACATATTTTCATGCTCCTATTATGGATAAATGCTTGTGATTGTATGCGCTACGGTATTTCCTTTTCAAACCTGTTTTGAATTGTTTTACTTGAGCTTGAGTCTCTCTCCGAAACAACCTTTCTGCCTTCACAAGGTAGGTGGAGTTAAGGTTTGCGTACACACCTCCTCCCCAGATCCCAAATTAAAATTCAAGTTGAAGTTGAATTTTGTTGAAATGTCGTACAAACACTGATTTCAAGTGAAAACTCCAAATTGCATGTCCAAGCGCCTACTGAATAAAGCTGTTTGTACTTCAATGATATTTTGAACATTTTATAATCTTCCATATGCAGAATCACAACTACGCTGTTGACCCTGAGTCTCTCCCAGATGGTGTAGAGGTGACTCATGTAAATTTGAATGATGGAAGTTGTGCTGGTCTTGCCTCCTCTAAAATGAAGCTGATGTCACTTCAATACCACCCCGAAGCATCTCCAGGGCCTCATGATTCAGATCCTGGTAAACTTATCCTAACTTGACCTTCCTTGTCCTTGTATACAACAAACCTCGACCAATTTGTCTTTACCTGTAAATTTCTACAACTGCTGTCTACTATTTGTGTAGACGACAAGTACAATCTTGAGAATAATGATGTCACGTGGCCAATCAATTCTACATAAGAAAATTCTAAGAACATCTGTATTTTGATTAATTTGCTTGTATCTGATAGCAGCTGCCTGAATAAAGCCATATTTATGCAAAAAATCTCATCGTATCCTTTCGTTTATGTGGGCAGTATTTGGAGAATTCATACAACTTATGAAGCAAGAAAAAGTGAAGGCATAAGTCCATTTCCCAGAGTCTGAAGATGAGAGATATGTTTGAAGGAACCACATTCCGAAAAAGGAGAATTTCGATGAGATTTTCCATCTCTGTTGTGTTTCATCTCTTCTTGTCATAAATCAAGCCAGAGCTTTCTGTCATGCTGCACATTTTCTTTGCAATTCCAGTGATGGATATATATATATATATATATATATTTTTTCTAGTCTAAAAACATACTTGGTTTGTGTAATTGGTATTCTATGTCTGTCTGTGGTCTAGTAATTGTATTAATATACTTTGTTTCTGTCTTAAGCAATATCATGCTGCTTTCTGCTGAAGGTTTTGCTCCTGTGTTTTGAGCAACCACTATGATCTCTCATTTTTCCCTATTAACTCTTCTAACTTTGATAATGTACCATGTAAATTCAAATCTAAACATAAAATTATTTCCTTAAAAAAAATAATTCCAAAATCAATTAATTTTTTTTTAAAAAAATCTAAGCATAATAATGATGGGCTAATTGCTAACATGGCCTTGTAAGCAAAGAGATAGAGATGATTTTAAATTATTTGTGTGGGCATCCACCATCACATGAATTTCAAATAGATGCTAAACACTCCACATGATTGCCTAATTGGAATTAAGGCAAAATCACATGATTGCTATTTGCCACCTAAATAAAGATAAGAACACAATTCATGTACCTACCCCATCCCAAACAAACAAAAAAATTTAAAAAATAGAAACAATGCTGAATTTACCGACTCAAATTCCATATTTTTATTTAACAAAAAAAAAATAATTTTAAAAAATAGAAACAATGCTGAATTTACCGACTCAAATTTTATATTTTTAATTAACGAAAGAGTAATATTTATTACTTTATCACAAATTTTGATGATAAGAATATAGACCAGTCTTTTAATCACACAAGCACAAGTAAATTAACTAAGAAGGAAAGTTTCATTAACGTAATTTTCCATTTAACTCAACGAATTTAGTTGTTGATGACACTCAACAATAATTGAGAATTACATATTTCTATTTTTCTCAAATGTATCCACGTGCAAACACAAACCTAATTTTCAAATTATCATTTTTTCAAATTTCAAATTATTAATTATTTTTTTATGTAGCCTCACATTAGAATCGTTCTTTTTTTCTCATTGTAGCGCCGTTATTTTTGGTAGTAGTGAGTGATAAATGGTGATAAATAATGAGCTGTGTGGACATGACAGCAGTGATATAGAAACAAGCAACCCAAATTCATATCCACAGATATTTATTGCATTTTAATTTATCAGCTCTCAGTGTTGTTACAGAATTGGAATGGATAAAGCACTTACAACAGTAGTGAGCTTGAAATCAAGTACATTCTGGGTTTCAAAGAAAGCCAAACAAGAGATCTCCAATATCTCTAATGACTTATCCGTATGCTTTCTTCCTCTTTCTTTTCCTTTTCTCTGCATTTATAGTTCTGTCAATTCTGCAATGCGCGATTCAAAATTTGTGGTGAATGCACTTTTGTGATTTGTATTATTTCATATGTAAAATCTCGTTTTCTCAGACCTTATCAGTTATCCCTATCTCGTGGAGGTAGAGAGGTGCGCTCAAGTAATGCATATGAAAGCAGATACAATTGGTGCTAAATATTGTGTGTGTACTTACCTCTGGTTTTTACTGATTTGTTTTAATTTTGATCTAGAGATGGGATCTAGGCGAGAACAATAGCTGATAGCCTCCTTGCTTTGATCTGTAGATTTGTTAGTATTGGTGTTTGTTTGACATAAAAGTCTAAGTTTGTTCTAATAGTAAAAATCGAAACCTGTTAATTGAGAGTTTATGGCAATTCAGTTTGTTCTAATTACATATATGTAGATAAAAGTTGTAAGTGGTTCATCACTCTGCTTGATTTCATATGTTTCAGAATCTGTCTAACACTGTTGAAGAAAAGGCAAAATGGATCTTCAACAAGTTAAAAGGTATGCATATTTACTTCAATCAACTCTGTATTTTCTGGTTGTCTATGATTTAATATGTATAGTTTTTGCTTTGGACTTCGAGAAGTTGCATTCGGAATTCGGGTATCATGGATGGCAAAAACTGATTTCTGAAACAAAATAACTCCGTTTCTCTACTAAGAGTAATCAACAATGTCTGCGTATATTCTATACCCCACTAATAGGATTACACTAGGCATGTTGTTGTTGTATAATTCATATCCTGATATGATATGATAGCATTGGCATTAAAGGATGTGGAGTAAGTGTACTAGAATGATTATGGTAGCGCTCCATTCCGTTGTAACTTTTAATTGGGTTATCTCAAGGATGCAAAGTTAGTTCATATATACTTCATACACATTTTTAGTTCAATATATCCGCAACCTATAGCACTCTAATCTGATCTGATGCAAATTATCCTGTAATTTGCTAGGCAAACCTACGAAATCTTTGCCAGATCTCTTGCGAGAATACAACTTGCCTTCTGGTCTTTTCCCCCAAAACATAACATGTTATGAATTCGACGAGTCAAATGCAAAGCTCATTGTCTACCTGCCATCAGCCTGTGAGGTCTGCTTCAAGGATTCATCTGTTATGAGATATGCTACTCGCATTAAAGGAACTCTGTCAAGGGGAAAACTCACTGGAATAGATGGAATGAAGACTAAGGTGTTGGTATGGGTCAAAGTCACGAGTATCAACGTTGAGAGCTACAAGTCTGATAAGTTGTGGTTCAATGCTGGAGTGAAGAAATCAAGGTCGAAAGTAGCATATGAAATACCTCGTGATGCTGTTAAAGTTGAAGAGTTTTGAGGGTTCCAGGAAGAGCAAAAGAAAGCAAAAATTTCAAAAGATAATAATGGTCCTTCATTTTATAGAGAAAACAGTGTGCATGTTCATATATATCTATCTATATCTACTAGAGATTTTAGCCTTCTTGTTAATTGCTTGTGCATTGTGATTCTTTGTATACATTCAACTTATTAGATCATTTGTCTATGGGTATTAGTGGACACAATTGTTTTGACATTGGCATAATTTGATCTTGCCCAAAAGTGAAAATGAGAATTTTAAAATTTGATTAAAGGAGAATTATTGCTCATTTGATGTTATCATGTAGCATTCTTGATCAAAGCATTAGATAGATAAGGAGTTGATGGTTGAAATGATTCAACACAAATCATATTAAAGGTATTTGGGATAGTTGGAAAGAAGCTAATTTTTTCTTGTTAAAAAGGAAAAGGTGGGACCAGAAATTTATCATAATCAAAATATCTTTATCCTATATTCATTATTTGTGTTTTTTTTTTGGACATTTCACGATAATCAGCAATCACTATAACTTTAGCCACGACATTTTCTGTGTGAGCAGACTTGGTGAGTATTGTATCAGGTAAGCCAGGGGTTCATCCGAACCCTTCGATAAAAAATTATACCGTATATATAAGGGGAAAATTATATATTTATGTGAACATTTATATTTTGAACTCCTCAGTGACAAGAAAAATGAGATAGTCTAGTGGTAAGTTCTTCTGAAAGTATTTTATTGGCTTATTTACATATTTTTATTTTTATTTTTCGAATCTCCTGAATAAAAATTTTAGGTCCGCCACTGATAATAGCCAACAAACATGTGATTTTGAAGGAGAAACGGCTTTGGGTCATCTCCACTTGAAAAATTACCAATTTTGAGAAAATAATAAGATAGTATACTTTTTAAAAGATTTTTGTATTTCTTTAAATTCAGATAATTTAATAAAATATGATTCTAATGTTTTTTTGTTAAAATTTAAAGCTAATTGAAAATCATTTCTAATTTTTCTTATTCCATCCAAAATTACTGATATTGTCTTCTTGAACTGCATCAAAAAATTATGAAGAGTTATAGACGTGATAATCACTTCCTTATGTGAAACTTATTTTAAAGGTATTGTATCAACTTCAACTTTATATCAAATATTGTTTTGTGGATAGATCCTCAATTTCTTCTTTTACTTTGAACTTCTGAACATATATTATTTTTACCCAAATAATCTTAAATGATATTAACACCCATTTTGTTATGATAACCGAAATTATTAATCTTGAATTCTCTCAAGAGATTCAAAATTCATCTCATGAATAATGTAATCAACATTAATCTTTAATAAATCTCGAAAACACTATTAATTTATTGATAAATAATATTTATATAAAATAATATATATTTGGGGTGAGCACGCGTGGGACGGTGAAAAAGTGGATAAGCATGAAAAATTAAATTCCAAAATTCGAGCGTTATACCACTGCGTCACTTAAACGCATTATCATTCATATATATACACGAAAAGAAATAGGCAAGCAAATCCCTCAGTCTTAGTAGTCCCAATTTTCTCCTTCTCCTTCTCCTTAATCCTCTCCACCGGCAAAGATCAAAACGATGTCGGACGAAGAGCACCACTTCGAATCCAAGGCCGATGCCGGAGCTTCAAAGACGTATCCTCAACAAGCTGGTACTATTCGTAAAGGTGGTCACATCGTCATCAAAAATCGTCCTTGCAAGGTCTCTCTCTTGTCCCTGTTCTAATCGCTGTTCAGTTGGTTGATTACTGATATTTGTTATTTTAGGTTTTGTTATACTGAGAATTTGTTGATATGCTGAGTATTTAGGGTTCTTTGTGGATGAATATTTGATCGTCGTGATTTTATTTTATTTTTACTTTTATTGATGGTATCTGTTGAAATAACACCTTCTATACACGTTACTCCCGGAGAATTCATTCATTTGGTAAATACAAGTTGATATAGTGCAAATTTCAGTGGCGAAGCTAGAAATTTTGTTAATAGTGTTTTAAACTTTAGTATATGTCTTTTTCTTAGTTAGTTTTGACCTATATACACTCTTATTTTTCGATAGTAACCGACCACCAAAGGCGAACCCAGGATCGGAAGACGGCGGGGGACTATAAAAGTTATGTGAGTTAGTGAAATAAAAATGTCAGATGACCCTAGTGTACACTGTGATTTCTAGTTCGAATCTCGAGAATCGAACTCGCGGCCAGCGAGCTGCTAAGATGCCCAATGACCAGGTTTTTAACCACTAGACCAACTCAATTTATATGTCTCAGGGTGCACATTGAGATGTATATTCCTTGTTTCAGAATATACGTGTATATGCACACAAAATTTTCAGAAGTGAACGGGTGCACGTGCACCCATACCCTCAAGGGTGGTCCACCTCTGATGATCACCCCTGAATCCATGTAGTAGCTACAATACTGAGTGCAATCTGTATTAACAGAAGCTGATTTGGGGCAGCTCTGTGGTTTCAACTGAACTCGTTGATTTTGATACAAACTATTTGTATATATGAATAGGTTGTGTATATAATAACATAACACTCGTTCTGATCTCGTTGAGTCTAGATTCTAGGTTCATCCCTATGCACACAATCGCACATGGAAATATCTATACTTTTGACTCTAATATATGTCCTATTATCCCTGAGTTTGAAATGTTTCAGACCCTGCAATATTAGTCCTGGCGGATTTCTCGGTTGTCAAGATATATATTCCCGGTGACAGCACAAGTTCCAGTGATATAAGTTTGGAGATCCAATGATCTATAGTGTAAAGCTTTGGGGTCAAGGCTTGATAGGCCTCCTATTCATTTCCCCATTGTTAGTTATGTTGTATGTTCCCTGATTGATTCATAGTTACAACTACTGATAGGTCTGATTTGTTGTTGAAGGTGGTTGAAGTTTCAACTTCCAAGACAGGCAAGCACGGTCATGCTAAATGTCACTTTGTGGCAATTGACATTTTCACTGGAAAGAAGCTTGAGGATATTGTTCCCTCTTCTCACAATTGTGATGTAAGTAACTGGCTCTGGATATATCATTTCCCTTGCTGCTTTGCTATACTCATTTTACTAAATTATTGCTAACTAATATGTTTTTGTTTTCTTTACAGGTTCCTCATGTGAATAGGACTGATTATCAGCTTATTGATATATCTGAGGATGGCTTTGTATGTATTTTGCTTTCACTTTTTCTCCGTTTGTCATTTGGATTTTGTATCTCGTTGTTGTTGGCTATCCTATCTCACTTATAATATTGTTTCAGGTGAGTCTGTTGACTGAAAATGGTAATACCAAGGATGACTTGAGGCTCCCAACTGATGATACTCTTCTGGCTCAGGTAAGCATCAGTGCAGTATCTGTTTTGGACATCTATGTTACTTTGCTACCTATTTTATGTTTGGGAATACAAAAATTTTGAAGTGAGTAATACTTGAACACAAGCCATCATATTAATGAAAGGAGTAACATTTACTGATTATAGAGCCATTTGAACTTTACTCTAGATTTAGATTACACAAGGTATTAGTTTTTCATTTCACGATCAGAAAGCATCGAATTCCTTCAATGCAAGATTAAGACCATAAATTTGTGTATTTCTTGGATACTCTTAACACTGTTTTTCTAAATGGATGAGCACAGGTCAAAGATGGTTTTGCCGAGGGGAAGGACCTGGTTCTATCAGTGATGTCTGCCATGGGAGAGGAGCAGATTTGTGGTATCAAGGACATTGGCCCTAAGTAGCTGCAGATGGTATTGGTGTATGTTCACAGAGTTTCTAGAAAAGATGAATTATGTAAAAGAACCAAAAGATCTTTACTTTCTCTTGCAGTTGGAGTTGTTCTAGATAACTGCTATTCAACTAATTATTATATGTGTTGTGATTGGATTCTTGTGCTCACTACGGTATTTACTTTACTCTGAAATGGCTACCTTTCTAGTATCGGCTCTTGCTTCTGTATCTTAAAGCTATTTCGTCATAAATTGTTTGAAGTGCTTCATTGAGAGTTCAAATTTGCCGTTGCAGAGTTAAAACTTGAAATATTCCTTTCATTTGGTGTGTACAGTATCGTACTCCTTGTCTGAGCGCTGGGCTGAGGCTGAGGCTGAGTACGATTTGGGCCATAAACCATGGAGAAAAAAGTGCTTGATGTAGAGTTTGTGAATAGTTGAAAGCAAAAAAAGTGCATGGTGTAGAATGTTTTATATGGTTGAGATTTAAAAGAACACAATATAGGTCAGTGAGTTTGAAGTTTGAACTTTACAACCTATTTGCTAATGGGCTAAATTTCAAAGTTCAATAAGTTGATTTTCAGCTTGAAGGTTTGCTAATGAAGCAAGCCCCGCATATTTTCAAGGTTTATAACGTTAACAAAAAATATATATATTAACAAATCAGACAGTGTTTTGATTAAGCTATTGAGTATTATATTAGAATTGATGTTTAATTGTTAACTAGTTGAAATAACGAATAGGAAGTTAAAACTCTCGATTAGTGACTTCGAAAACGACAAGGAATATGAATTATGACGGTGTTGGGGTCCAATGCCGTTGTAGCACTGTTGTTGAAATATTGGACAAAAACAAGCCAAAAGACTGGGCTGCACAGCGCATGTTCCCATATGCTCAAGATTTCCTTGTACCAGAAAAGTGAAGACAATATTTTTTAGGCTGATATATTGAAGTATATTAAACATTTCCCAAACTCAAATTTTTTATTTCAATATAGCGTTATTTATGAGTTATTCCCTTTTGCTTGAATACATTATATCAAGTGCAAAGTTGTGGGACAATATGTCGAAGAATGAAAGAAGTGTCACATAGATATTAGTTAATGAGACAAGTGGTTTTTTATATAGTCTTTGAACAATCTTACGTGCATGAGTTGAAATTTATTTCTTAACATGATATCAAATCAGAACTTTTCTCACATGATGTTGATCCCAATTTCCGAATTAAATTGTCGGCGTTGTGGTTAATGAGATGAAGACTAGATTCAACCTCCATTTCTTTACACATCACTCCACTAAACCTTAAACCACTTATCAAAAGAGATAGTGTATCAAAATTATAAGTGAGTTTAGTTGACTTTAACAATGTAATGCAAAAACATTTAATTGCTATTAAGCATTATGCATTAACAAAATCATATAAAAAGAAATGAAGTAATTGCTTCAAAAAAAATCTATCATAAAAATGGTCTCTGAAGCAAGAGCAATGAATGCTCATAAGAAAAATAGGTTCAAAATTGGCCACGTATATGTATATGTCTAGCTGGCTTAAGAATGGATGTAAAATTTCTTAGTTAATCAACAAAAATATTCACACTAACCTCATTTAGCTACGAAGTAACAACGAATTATAAGAAAATTCATTTAACTAGGATATTCTAGCGATAAAAATTTCCGATAAATTTCGTAGCTATTTTCATGTGATTAAACACTTGTTTAAATATTGTTACGGCTGTCGATAATGAAATTCATAAACAGTGAGTTGGTTGCCTACTTCATTAGAAAATATGTAACTTTCCACAATAACTACTCTTTCTGGTCCCAAATATTAATGTTTTGGTAAGTTCAATTTATTTCAAAATAATTTGATGTCATAGAAAAAAAAAAGAAAAAAGAAACTACTATTTTTTATTAGTAATATTATTATTTCTAGCTTTGCACCGAAAATTTGCAAAAGGAGAAAAGCGAGAGCGAGTAGAATTTGTGATGGGAAACAGAATGATTAATATTATTCTAACTTGAAAAAAAAAAGTAGAATGATTAACATATAGAAATAATTGCACACATTTTTTGGTTGATTTGATTATAAAACAACCCTCACTTTTTTTTTTTTTTTTTTTTCGTTTTGCACCCCATCTTAATTTACATTGACCCATGTAAAGATCGAGAAGCATTTTTATTTATGATATTTTTCATTTTTAAGACTTGAATTTATAAGAGAAAAGTACGAAACTCTGTTCAATTTTAATTTTCATTCCACAAGAAGATTGGTTAATATAACCTTCTTTTTTTTTTTTTGCATGTTTTATTTCTCCCTTGGAAAAAAATAATTTTTTTTTTTTTTGGGTGGCATATTATATTGAGGAAATATATAATAGAACTACAAGGCTATTTATTATTTTGGTAGAGAAAATGATTTGTATTTGTATGAGTAGTTGTGAATATTATTGTATAAATACACGTATAGAATATAATTTAATGGATTTTTCTAAGAGCAACATGCAGACCTTGTTGTTCCTGAAATACGACGACACGTAAAACTTATGTGCCAATTAATTTTGGTCATGTTCATTTATGCAAAGTTAGGTTTTTCTATTAATTTAGAAATAGAAAATTATTTTGGAGGGAAATTTATGGTATATATTGTCCAAAATTTTCTAATATTTTTTATTTTTTTTTAAATTGATGCTTTTCATTTTTTTAAGAATAAAAATGGTCCATTTCTGACTTTATGATCCCAGTAATTCATTACATCATCTCCCAAGAAAAATTATTCGCCCAAATGTTTATACAAGTCAATAAAAATTTGTTAGGCAGATTTATCAAGATGTTATGTGACATTGCTTTATCAAAAAATATTTATATATAATTGCAAAGTAAAACAGAAAAAAAAACTATTTAAGTACTCTTTTCTTAAAATTAGTATTATTTTAATTTTAAAAAATTGAAGTAAGTGTCATTTTAAAAATTGAAGCCAAAGGTTGTTTTAGCTAGGGGTATCAAAAATGAACTTGTAATTTGTTCAATTCGTTCAGAATTTTAAGGGTTGAGCTCAAGATAATATGCGTTGGGTTTAATCTCAACTCATTCAAGCTTAACCCATTTGAAAAGACTTCTCAATTGAGCCCAATTCAATCTCTAATTTCAACCCGTTTTAAAACTTTTTATTAAGATATTTTCCGATATTGAAGTTATGAATTATTATCTATCTAACATCTTTTAAGATTTATCTATTCATTTGATACTTCTTTAACAAAACTTTCTTGAGCGAAAATTCAAATTGTGATTATAAAAGTTAATTATCAATATGTTAAATTATTAAGATTAATCGGCTCAAATTGGGCGAGTCAAGACCCAAACCGCTTTTTAGCCCATTTGAGCCCAAACTAAACTTGGGTGGGTCAAGATCCAACCCGGTTTCTATTCAACCCATTGTAATATTTTCAATTTCAACCCAACCCGCCCATTTGACACCCCTAATTTTAAGTATACACTTGTACTAATGTTCAGTTTGAAGAGACATTTAACCAAAATATGGGCAATTTAAAAAAAATTTCAGTCTAATAATAGTTATACACTATTGATTTGACACAATTTAAGAAATAATAAATAATAGGTATAATATTCCGATAGTTCCCTTTGAATACATTAAATTTTATTGTTTTAGAAAATGTATATTAAAAAGTATTTAATAGCAAGGACAAAATAGGTATAAGAGGGTAATTATTTTTTGATTTTTCAAAATTACAAATATTGTTGGACAACTAATTTTAGTATAGTGAATAAATAAAGATGGACGAAGGAATATTATATATTATATTATTAATTTTTAAATAAATATATTTTTTATTAAAATGATACGTATTTTAAAACGGGAGGAATTGATAATAATTGTTCACAAGACTACAAAGTGATGCAATGATTCATAAGTATGTTTAAAGTTATTTTAATCACACTATATTCCTAATTAGGTATCAAGTCAAATCCCACTTGTTCCAATCGAGGAAATTGTCAAATTACTCCCAAATTTTATGTAATATGTTTTCCACTTTATTCAATCTCTAGTCTTAGTTTGTCTCAATCTATGACATGTTATTTTTTAGCAAGAGGCCCTCTCTATAATATACGTGAGATAGAATTAAATTTTTTTAACTTATATACTCTGATAATATAAAGATTTATGGTACTTTTAGTTATACGTAGCAAGTTATTTTCTGCAATTTTATTAATCAAAGTACGATAATTAAATAGTTATATATTGTAGGTCATCAAAGGGAGGCAAAAAGTTGTCTACTATTAGTCCACAAAAGTTAAATTCAAGTAAATTAAAATAGTAGTCAAATGAGAATGTAATTAATCGTGACAGTACTTAACTTTTGTCCTAATTAACCTCAATAAAACTAACAGACCTTTCAAGGTCATAATATTATTATTTCTGTCCACTTTTAATTATTATACTTATTTTTTTTAGAATTAAATGAAAAGCATTTTGATTAATATTTTATAATAAATTTTTCATCATAATAATATGCAAAAAATTACAACTTATAATACTCTAGTATAGTTTTTAAATTTCTAAAAATATTTTGTTTGAAAGATCAAATTATATCTAATTGAACTTTAAAAATTAATTAAATTAATTTGTAAAAAGCGCAACATAATAATTAAAAGTGAACTGAGAGAGTAATTATTTCTCCCTAAATTCTGTGCATTTGTCGTACTTCATTCACTTCTGTATTTATGTGTTCAAAATTGTGTCGAAATAAATGTTTTTCCTTTTTTTAGTTTTATTTGAGTCGAGCATATATCAAAAATATTATTTTTCCTTCACACAAGAGTAGGCTAAGACTGTAAAACTTGTATATACTTTTTCCGTCCAATAATAGTTGTCTATAATTAACTTGGCATACCTTTTAAGAAATAATAAGAGTAATATTACTATTTTATTCTTTTACTTTATTAAATGTAATGCTTTGATAAAATGTGTTAGATGATAAATAGTATTTAATAGATAAATTATCTTCTAATTTTCTAAATTGAATAAATATTATTAAGCATTTATTTTTAATATAATAAACAACTATTGTTAGACCGTGAGAGTATTATTCTTTTCAGATGTAACTTAATAAATTAAGCTAAATTTTTGTTATTGTTGTAGTGGTAACTTCAGTGCATTTGGCATAATTATTAAAGTTCAATAGGCCATTTGCATTTAATAAGTATGAATAAATATATATATATATCCTAGTGTACAAATTTCAACCAACTACTACAATATATAGGGGACTGGCCAATTTTAATTTCTTTTTCCCCTCCATTAAAGATTTCGTGCTACATGATTAATTAATTAATTACCAGCAATTCCCGCCACATAAAATTATTAAGGATTTATGGACTTATGGCTTATACACCTACTCATTATATTATAATCAATTTCTTTTAATATGACACTTGAAAATTTAATTATGGACACTTAGCTTGTTGTACTATTGAAATAAATTTTGAAGCACTAGAGCCATTAATAAAGTTATATATTTATTTGATGTATAGGTTATTAATTCGTATTATGAAATCAGTTATTGATATTTGCATTAGAGTATGTTATCAATATTACACGCTCTTAAATGCAATGTCCTTTTCACAAATTACACGCAAATGGGGATAATTCGTGCATCAAATTACTCTTTTTTTCTCTTATAAAATAGTAGGTGTTTTGGTTGATTGCCCTTAGTCTAGGGTACTTGGATAGGAGAGAATTGAGGTTAATCAAAGTAAAAAACACGTTCTACAAAAATAAAGGTTTAGGCATTAATGTTGCAAAAATATGAATACACTAAAATTTCATTAAATTAATATAGATGGAGCATAAAATATTATTATTTAATAGAGGTATTATTTTATTGATAGATTAGAGTGTTTTGAAATTCATGTTTAATGGGTTATAGTTTAGAAGAAATTGTACATGTCATTTGAAAAGACATTTTTTATGATGAAGAAGTTGAAGATAATACAATACCGTCAGAACCAGTTACACGTTAGAAAACACTTATCTCATCTTAAACTCTTTGTAAATTTTTGGTGCATTTTGAAAAGACAATACTAGAATTTTAGGATGCAATAAGAAAAGTTAGAGATGAGTTTCAATTAGATTTAAATCTTCTGAAATATATTATCTTATCAAAATAAGTGATTTTTTCTATTGGTCCAAGTTGAGATCGGAGAAAAATAATATCTGAGAAAAACTATTAATTTATCGAGTATTAATTTAGTGAGATTTCACTGTATTTAGGTGGATGCACTGCAATCATAAATATGATACTCTATTAGATAAGATAAAGAAACGAGCATCATTCGTAGTTAGTTCCTTCCTACTTTTTGAATATGAAGAATTTGATCGTAAAAAAGATGAAAATAATAAAGGTATTCTCTTTTTCCGATTAAATTAAAAGGGTGCAAGTACAGCATACACGTGATAAATTGAGAGAAGCTAGTACATGACTGGGTCATATGTATAGGCCTTCAAATACACATGTTCTTACTTCTTATATGTGAAAACATGAATATTATTAGCTTTATCAATTGTTGAATACTTGGTCATTAGTCTCTTTGATGTTGATTCATAATATGATTGTTATTTCAAAATAATATTCTTTTAAAAACTTTTATGTAACACGAGTTGTCTTTAGAAATTAGGTTATTAAAGTTTGTGAAATTACGTTCGGATGAACTATAAATTACGAGTTTATATAGACATATAATAGAATCAGTTAGTGATATTCGCAGGATTGGTTATATTTATCACAGACTCTTAAATGGATGTAACCTTCCTCAGATCATGTGTGAACAAAAAAAAAAAAATATGTATCGAACTATTCTTTATGCTTATAATACTGTGGTTTGGTTGATTGCCCTCAGCTAAGCCTAGGCTACTTGAAAATGTTGAGTCGTGTGTTTAATTGGGGTGAAAGTAAAAGTAAAAATTATGATACTCACGAAGTTGATTTTTAAGTTTTTTTGTAATAGATTCGTAATTGCATTAACATTCCTTCTACTAGCTTAATGTAAGTCGATATGTCCTTCAATCATCAAGTATACTAGCTAATTCCTACATTTATTTATTATGACAATATCATCAATCTTTGACAGATACTATAATCAAAATATATTTATTTTTTAAAAGGGTGTGAAAAAGGCTAAATGGACATTTATAATTTATATTTTATATATTATGAATAGGAAGGAGAAATGTTTTTATCCTTACAATTTTGAATGAATGGATTTGTTATAACATATCCAATTACCATGGCTTCTTCATTTTTTTAATGAAAGTTGGTGGCTAAATCACTTGTCCAAACATGAAAAAATGGTCCCAAACCTTTGAACACTACTACTCATTAATCTTTTCATAATCTTCTTTTCTCAACCAACAACCCTCCCCAATATTAAGTCTATATAGATTCAGATTTTTAAATCGATTCTTTTCAAATTTCATTTGGAGAATTACATTAAATATATTATTATATTTAATTTATATTTGCTAAATGTCAAAAAAATTATGATTTCTACTTCGATTTTAGACTCCTAATCTTGTTAAGACGGGTCGTGGTCATAAGAGTTTAAGTAAATTTTATTAAGGTTATTAGTAGTACTTATTTTTCCTAATGATGTGCAAGGACATGTGGAAAGTTAAGTATTTTTATGTGATTATTAATAATAAATTAGACAATAAATACTTTTCTAATGGGAAAAGTTTCTGCATGTGACAGAGCAGCATGATAATTTGGAAGTCAATGCTCACTACTTTAAGATTTTGGTCATCACATATAATTAAAGTTCACATTATTAATAAAACAAGTGTAGTTACTATAAGACAAATGGAAATTGAGAAAGGGGTAAACACTTGCCAAAAAGAATTAAATTAAAAATAAAAAAAGCTTGTGCCACTCCACTGTATATATATATATTTTTTTCACATGGATGGTATCATGGTAATCATTATAATTAAAAAGGGAAGAAAATGATTTGACATCATAATCCAGCTAGGAAATTGGGCTCAAGCATGCTAAAAAATGTTGGTCAAGTTCTAAACTCCTTATTATGATTTAGATTATTAATTTCAATCATTAATCGTCTTAAAAATATTTTTTTATTTAAGAATGAAATTTAGATACATCTTTGATCTGGCACACGACATAACAAGTAGTATCAATCTCTTGTAAGAGAATGATACTCTTAATAGAATGCTAAAAGAAGTATTGATAACACCCTTAAACTTGATTATAATTTAGACATGTATTTCATTTGTATTATAGGATCAGTAATGTATTTAAATTTACGTAAACAAACAAAATCGCTATTTTTAAGATCGTTAATAATTTAAAAATAAAATTAATAATTCACTGAGTTTAATGATATTCAATAAACCAAAATAAACAGAAAAGTGATATAGATCTTATCTCAAAAAGTTAGTACTCTCTCCGTTTAAAAAAGAATGACCATATTTCCTTTTTAATCTGTTTCAAAAAGAATGTCCCTTTCCTTTTTTGGCAACACTTTAACTTTAACTTCCCACCTGACATGTTTAAGACCACAAGATTAAAGGATATTTTGATACATTTGACATAACTTTAAATTAGAACCACAAGATTAAAAAAAAAAAATTTCTTTTCTTAAACTCCGTTCTAAGTCAAACTAGACCAATCTTTTTAAAACTGAGCGAATAGTATTTTATTTATTTATTTATAGTATATGAGTATATTTTTCATTTTTTATTGGTATCCTATATACCCTAAAAGGAGTAATTAAATTTAAGTGGAAAAAGTAAAGAAAGAAAACAGCTAATAGGCATTTAATAGAAAAAAGCATATCTCATTGTTCCCTCTCTTTACATCATTCAATTCACTTTCCCTTTTCTTTTTCTTTCTTTATTCACACAAAATTGTCCTCTTCCTTCTCCCACTCCATCTTTCTCATGTCTAATCTATATAAAAATAAATTATATAATTTACTCCTTCCTCCGATCAATATTAGTTGATCATATTTTTTCTTATATATATATTAAAAATAAAAATAAGAAATTAATTTTATTAATTTATCTCATCAAAAGCTTTTTGAAAAGTTTTATAAATAAACATGAACACTTTTAAAGTGAACTAGTTATAAGGGTAATATAAAAAAATTTAATTAATATTTTCTTGATTTAGTAAGGTAGATAACTATTTTTTATAAAATGATCGAGTATTATATACTACTTCTCTATCTCTATCATATAAAAATAAAGTCTACATGCATTATTCTTTTTGGACTTCACTTGTACTATCTCCGTTCACTTTTAATTATCATGACTTCTTTTTCTATAGTCAAATGATAAGAAATTTGATTATCATTTTACGATCGTATTTTTTCATCATATTGATTGATATGAAAAAAAATACAATTTATAGTATTTTTTTACATAATTTTTGAAAAACAGTTGATTAACTTTTGAAAAATATAATATAATAATTAAAAATAACGAAGGGAGTAAAATTTAACTATATATATATATATATATATATATATATATATATATATATTATTATTATTATTATTATTGTTGTTGTTATAAATATAATTAACTAGAAGATGGCCCTCTCCATTAATACCACAGCTGTTACATAAAAATTGAACCAAACCTATATACATTTATAATCAAATTAAATTAAATTAAGAAACAGAGTGGGTATTTAGTCAACACCAACTCAACCAACATGTTTACTACCCACACAGTTTAATCCACGCGTTACATTATTGCCAAATTCACTCTCTTTTTAGGACTTGTTTTTTTTTTGTCACACTCTACACTTGCCCATAACATATAGTACTATCCAAAAATAACCACTTCATATTTGTATACACACACTAAGTCAATATGTCATATACAGTTGTTTTTTTTTTAAAAAACACTTTAAATTTAACGTAATTATTAATTATTTTTTAAAATTATTGATAATCTTAAAAAAATTTATTTACTAAACATTTCACACACATTTAAGAGGATAAATATCAAGTTATAATCATACTTTTTAAAAATAAACTACTTATAGCATATTATTATCATCTTATAGCATATCAATTAATAATATATTAATTAAAAAATATATATTTAAAAATAAACTATTTATAGCATATTATTATCAAGTTATAGCATATTAACTAATAATATATTAATAAAAAAATTTATTTTATTATTTAACTAATAATTATCATGTTTAAATAATTAGTTTCATTTATTCACTTACCTTTTATCAACAAAACCTTTTAAATTATTACTGATTAATCAATTACATTTTAAAGTTTTTAATATAAATAATAAATTATTAAATATTAATCAATTACCTTTTAATATTTTTAATATAAATAATAAATTATTATTTATTAAATATTAATTAAACTTCATATTATATAGTTACCTTTTAAAAAAAATAATCTAAAAATTAGGGATTTGATTTTAATTAATTTCATATTATATGGTTACCCAATAACTACCCACCCCCATATCAACCAATACTCTTTTAGTTTTCCCCAATACACTCAACATCTCCCCTATTTACAAGCTTCTCTTTCTATCATATTAATTTTGCACGTCTTTTTTCACATTTCTCTCTCTATTAATCAATTAAAGGCAGCACACTTTTCTCTCTCTATTAATTAATTAAAGACAGCACGCCTAATTTCTCTGTCATATTAAATTGGAGCATACATATTCACACGCTTAATGTCATCTTCAAGTAGAAACCCTTTCAAGCTTTAAACTTATTTCCCAAAATCAGATTAAGCTTAAAATCCTTATTCAACTACATCTCTATCAATCTTCCACAAAATTAGGTTTTTTATTTTTCGATCATCAAATTTGCAATATTGCATGATTTTCGGAAAAAATCGTGTTGTATAGATCATCAAACAAGTTTATTTCTTAAAGTTTTTATTTTTTCTCTGATTCTTTTGTCAAATTATTTAATTTTTATATGTTGTTGCTTGATTTTAGGAGAAATTTATATTGTATAGATAATGCAGGTTTCTTCAAGTTTTATATTTGTTTATGTCAAATTATTTAATATTTATTGTCTATAAATATTTAGGATCTGGGTTGTTGAATACAATGTCTAAACCAAATACCCTACGGAGATTCACAAGAGGTACAAACTATACCGGTAACTTCATGGTTGAAATACCATCTTTTGATCTATGTATAACTCAAATTCAATCGCAAATCTCAGGCTATACAGCTGCGATGGAATTAGAGAAGAAGTCGAATGATGAACAAGACGAAGTGAGTGAAGAATCACATAGTTCATCAATTTCTTCTTCTTCTTCGTCTTCTTGGTGTGTGAAACCAAGAGATGATTTTGACTTGTCACAAAAACCAGCAGTAGAGATCTTGTAAGACTCATGTCTGCATGTTGTATAAAATATATTTAACTATATATGTCATAATATATTAACTGTTGTATTTAATGGTAGTATGCTTAAATGAATATTTGCACTTTATTAAATGTGTATGATTTTTGTATAAATTTCGATTGCAATATGCAACAATATATGAACATAGTATGAAAAATGTATAAATATTGTATAAATTATGAATGTCATATTGAACTTTGATATATGTAACAGAAACAAATGGTATATATATGAACATTTTATGAATACTATATGAACATTTTATGAATAATAGTAAAGTTCAATGTATATATATAATGTATAAATATTGTATGAATTATGAATCCCATATTGAACTTGGATATATGTAACAGAAACAAATGGTACATATATGAACATTGTATGAATACTGTATGAACATTGTATGAATTCTATATGAACATTTTATGAATGGCAGTATAGTTCAATGTATATTTATAATGTATAAACAATATATGAATTATGAATGTCATATTGAACTTTGACATATGTAACAGAAACAAATGATATATATATGACAATTTTTTACGAAACCAAACTTTATAAATGTCAATGATAACAACTGCACTCAATAAAACAAAACGTGTTTCTAACATTCAAAACAACACAATAACAAATGTAACATTACGAAATCATTGTTTTTGCACAGGATAATTTGAACATGTCTTTCTATTGTGTCCAACTTGACGCATCTACTGCAAGTCATTTTTATCCTTTTGAATTTCACGTCAGCAAATCCCTTCCATCTTTCAAGTTTTGGTATACCCGCTGTACAAAATTAATACAAAATATATATTCTAATTTCATTAGAAACATATACTATAATTTTGAAAAAAATAAATGGACTTTCATACACAAATGATACACGTTTCATATAATCTTCATACACTATTTAAAAAAAATTCAGACTTCAACGTTACACGAATTTATAATCAGTTCATATACTTCATACACAGTTAATATATCATTTACTGTCCTATAGAATACTCCAATTAAACAAACACAATACATTTTCAATACAAAATTAATACAAAAACATATATTATAATTTAAATAGAAACATATATGTACGCCAAAATTTATCAGGTTACTAAA
>JAJJBR010000772.1:0-11566 GCA_022817965.1 Solanum lycopersicoides
ACACAATTTACCCACTCTCTGACATGAACTATGATTGACCAGCACGGACCGTTGATCGATCTACGGTCCGTAAGTGGAAATTAGTAGATAGTTAGGGGAAAATGCAGTTGGGTCAACTTCAAATGATCATAACTCTTAGAACAAAATTAATTAGGTGTCCCATGACATACCAAAAGATAGATAATTGAATTAGCTTTCCACATCCACCAACCTTGCTAAAATCAAACCTCCGAGTAAAACGTTATGCCCATTTTAGTAAAGGCCTATCGAACAGACCTAACCTACGGACTCAAACGACAGACCGTCGATTGAACGACGAACCTGTAACAACCCTAAAAATGGATATGATAAGTAATGCTTAATGTGTCAAGAATGCCTACTATTAGACCAGTGTTCAAACGGATTGATGCGCGTAGAACCAGACCTCGGAACCCTTGCTACAGCCAAGCCAACTAACTTAGGGAGTTAGTTGAGCTTGGAAAGGTTGGGTACAACCATGTAGGGCTCTCGAATATGAAGATTTACTCGAAGGAGTCTTTACCAGACTTAAAAAGGGGAAATCTTAGGTTTGGAGGGTTTAGGGGTAAAATGGTCTTTTTCCTCGCTAAGGGTAGTATCGTAATTACCCTAAATATATAATTAATTATTTGATTAATAAGGTGGAGGGGCAATTTGGGGAGAGAGGGCCGAAAATGGGTTCTTGAAGTGAAGTCTTGCTCCACCCGGGTTCGAACCTAGGTGGAAGCAATGAATTAAAGTGATTTTTATTTAAGTTATTTTTTTAATTAATAAAATATAAAATAGAAATCAGATTTTTTATAATTAAACAAAACCTTGTTGACTAAGTCCTAAAACTAGACTCCTAAGCCTCATACAACTCCCACTCTCTCACGTTTATCTCTCAACTCTCACTCTCAATCTCTCTTCTTCTTTCTCACGTATTCTCTCTGCCAAAATAAGATACAAGAACAGAAAAATAAACCAAGTTCTTCACACTTGAAGAACTCACACGAAATCACAAGAAAACAAACGTTAATCGCATGTTAGGCTAAGGGAGGTTGTTCATCGAGTGGTGTTGATATTGAGGAGGTTTAGAAGTGATCTTGGGTGGAGTTTTTGGGCAGAAAGTCGAGGGTTTAACGTCAAAAAGGTATGGGTTTTCTTCTCTCTTGGTCCCTTTCCCAGGAGACCCCTTAAGGTTCAGATTATTCAGTCCAAAAACTAGGATTGTTCCCCTTTGCATGCCCCTGTCACTAGCTCCCAATGAATCGTAGGTTGGGTATGATTGCTGGTAGATTTAGGTTTATGTTATGTTTTCGTGATGAATATTATTATGTTTGTGTACTTGAAATCGTATGAAAGACAACCCATGTGTTTGAAATTATGTGCAAGTGTGTGTGTGCAAGTATGTGATAGTTACCAAGGGTCTCGGATTAGGATCCAAAATTTGATAATGTTATGGTTGTTATTTTACGTGCATAAACCTATGTAAATCGTGATGTTCATTAAAATGAAAGTGTGGCTGATTTGACTATCAATCTTTTGGCTAAACGAATCTATGAAAAATGCACCCAAAACGTGTTAAATGATTTATTAATTTCCCTAAGAGTTCAAGTGAAAGTGTTGGTGAAAAATGAGCTGAAAAATGACCAAATTTCCAGCAAACTTACAAGTTTGGTTTAGGCTAATTAAAGATGAACAAATCTGGAAATTATTTGAGTGTAAAAGGGATGAGGTGACCAGGATTCGAACCCGTGACCTCACCCGTGAACTGCCTTAAAAACGTGAAAAAAGGATTGGGGGTCGGGGGACTCGATCTCGAGTACTGGCTGTAAAGTGAAATACAAATAAAAATTAAGAAATGAGAGGAGCGGGATTCGAACCCACAACCTCTCAATCATAAGTTAAGAAAAGCAAAATAAAAAGAAAAGCGATGCGTGGGAATCGAACCCATGACCTCTAGGCGGAAAGGGGAGAAATGAAAATAAAATAAAATGAGGTTGTGGGGGTTCGATCCCACAACCTCACTGCCAACTCAGAAATAGTCAAAATTTAAAAGAAAATAAAATAAAGGAGGCTGTGGGGGTTCGACCCCACAACCTCTAAGTCCCAAACGAATAAAAGAAAAATAAAGAGAAAAGAAGCGATGTTGTTGGGGCTCGATCTCGGGTCCCTACGCCTTAAGGGACCGAAATTAAAGAAAATAATAAAAAAATATTAAGTGTTGTTCAAGGGATTCGAACTTGGGTTCCCTTGCCCCAAATTCCGTATTGATACATAAGTCATACGTAAATTAAATGTTCAAGAATAATGCCGCCTACTTAGATCGAAATCGAGATCTTGGCATACATACAAGATGCATAAGTCTTGTACTACATAATCTTAGGAAGATATGAATCACTTAAACGAATTATGAATGAAGCCTCATGGCTTGTATGTATAGACCAATAAGTCTAGCATACGTTTAAAAATAAGTGAACCTAAGATGTATGTAATGAAATGATGTAACCCTAGCAGGGTTAAGTACGAGTGTAAAATTCACTAAATGGCTAAGAGCATTGGCATACGATGAAATAATTATTATGTAATGAAATGATGAAACCCTAGAAGGGTTAAGTAAGAGTGTGAAATACACAAATGGCCAAGTGCATTGGCATATGATGAAATGAACATTCACGTAAAAAGGGGTGAGTAATTATGAAGAGTAAATGTGCTAGTGTTAATGAATGTGGTGACAAAATGATATGAGGCTAATGTAAAATATGAGAACAATCTCAAATGAGCCTAAGTAAATGTTACCAAAACGTACTCACCTATGAGAGTGTAAAGTTAATGATGAGACCAGTCTCTATGAACACTCTAATGAAAGCATTCAGATTAACACACTTAATACTAATGATGAGATGAGAAATCATCTATTGAGCTATGATGTCCTCATACTAGAAGCCAGCTTCCATGACGTATGAGTTGAATGTAATGGAACTTTATACTGAGCACCGATAGACTAGCTATGAGCGGTGATGCCTTCTTTCGGGAAGGGCGGAGGTTCACGTAACTCTCATGAGATGAGACTGTCCGGCATGCCAGGTATGGGTCCCCTTCTATATCCTAGTCTTCGAATCTATACTGCCAATATAGGGATCTGACGGGGTTAAATTACCATGTACGCTAGCATGTTTTGGGTCACTTTGGCCGGTGATTCCACCTCTTTTCGGTGTGGGGGAGACACTGTATTTCATGATGCTCACATGATCTATGTCGGTTAAAGTTAAAGTTCCCAATGAATGAATGCGGCCAGCCTCAAATGATGCACATAATGAAATGAACGATACCAAAGGTGTTAGGATAGGATAATCAAGAGGTGAGTTAGACTCAAGTAATGACACTAGGTTATTCTTGATCATTGCACAGCAAACCCGATGAGAGTCTTAAACTACATCCTAGGTATAGCTGGTGTTTACACTAGCTTATAAATGAATGAAATGAAGTACGTATGAATGAATGAAGCAGACTCTGTGTTTGTTAAAGAAGGCTCCCTAGTTGAGGTCTCATATGTTGAGCCCTCATTTTGGGAAGTCTTAATGTGAAGTCCATGATTCCAAGGTCTCATGGCATATGCATGAATGATATGAAAGATGTTATGTGCTATATACAATATGATATGTGCTATGTGTAAGATGTTATGTGATATATGCAATACGATATGTGCTATGTATAAGATGTTATGTGTTGTGTGCAATATAATAAGTATGATGATGAATGTTATTCTCATGGCATGACTTTCCTAATCCAAATTTGGAAAGTTCACTGTCTTTCCTAATCCAAATTTGGAAAGCTCACTAACTTTCCTATCCAATTTGGCAAGTCCACTGACTTGACTTTCCATAATCATGTTGCTAGGAAAGAGCTATTTCTACTCATGCATGTCCTTGGTGTGTGCTCGTATATACCCATACTTAGTACAAGTGTGTACTAATCCCATACAACTCTATATTTTTAGGTGCAGGCACAGGTGGACGCTAGAGCTTATAGGTTGACGTTGCAGCTATCCGGACGTGGAGCTTTCATCCGGACTTGGTAGGCCCTCATGCTTTCGAGGATGTCGACCGTTATTATCTAACTTAGATGTAGGCTTTAGCTAGTGGAGCATGTTCCACTAGTGTTTCTTTCCACTTTCATTTCAGACTTTGCATTGGTGTCGTTTTTGCAAAAGTACATTTAATGCAATTATGAACTGTTTCCTTCATTTGATTATCTCTATATTAGATGGTTGATTTGTGAACGCTTAAGATGTTAAGTTTAAAATGTTTGGCATGAAATAAGAGAACAAAAATTTCAAATTTTCCGCTAAAATTAACCTAGATGAAGTAAGAATGACGTATGTAGGCTTGTCTGCGACCTCTGAGCTGTCAACGACGCCGGTATCGTCTGGGGTCTAGATTCCGGTTGTGACAAAGTTGGTATCAGAGCGCTACGTTAAATTCCAAGAATAATAAGTTCACATCAACAACATTGAGTAGTTTCTAAGTCATGGTAGTGAAGTGCACCACTATCCTGGATTAGAGACTGCATGATGCGTAGGAAAATTTCCCTTCTTCTGATCTTATCGTGCTTTTCCCTCATGTCTAATTTCTTGGTGTTATGAGCGTGTCTAACATCAATCTTTGTTGTTTTAGAGAATGAATACTAGAAGAACCATTTGTCAGAGGAGAGGAGGTGCAGCTGCTGGGGACAATCAGGTTCCACCCCAGGCTCCAGCTGAAGGAGTGGCTATGCCGGTTAACCCAACTGGGTTGACTGATCCGAAGGTGTGGGCATCTCTGGCCCAGATGGCACAGGCCATCACTATGCAGGCCCAGGCTATGACTGCCCAGGTCAATCGGCAGGATGTTCAGAGGAAGAACCCACCGATTCGTAGCATGGCTGACAGGTGAGAGATTTCACGAGGAGGAATCCTCATATTTTCACAGGGTCTAGGACTGCAGAGGACCTCCAGGAGTTTGTGGACGAGGTGCATAAGATTTTGGTGGCTATGGGGGCCACAGATATTGAGAAGGCTGAGCTGGCTTCCTATCAGCTCAAGGATGTTGCACAGACTTGGTGTAAGATGTGGAAGGATAGCCGAGCTTTGGGTGGAGTTCCGGTCACTTGGGAGCTGTTTAAGACAGCCTTTCTAGAGATATTCTTTCCCAGGGAGATGAGGGAGGCAAAGGTTGAGGAGTTTATCAAACTTAAGCAGGGATCAATGACAATTAGGGAGTATTCGCTGAAGTTTGTTAAACTATCCAGGTATGCTACTTTCCTTATATCTAACAACAAGGATGAGATGAGTACTGAAGTTTGTTAAATTATCCAGGTATGCTACTTCCCTTGTATCTAATAGCAGGGATGAGATGAGCAAGTTCCTCACAGGAATCAACGGAGATCTGGAGGAGGAGTGTCGGTCTGCGATGCTCTATGATAACATGGACCTCTCCAGGTTGATGGTGCATGTCCAGTAGGTAGACAAAATGCGCAAAAAGAGGGGCGTTCGTGATGCTAGGAGGCCTAAGCCTCAAGATCAGGCAGGTCCCAGCCATGGATGCCACAGAAATAATTTTGGCTTCCGTGAGCAGCCCAGGTTCAAGAAGGGGCAGCAGAGTTTTGGGAACTCTAATACTCAGAGGAGTACAACACCTAGAGAAGGAAGACCTGAGCCCAAGAAGGGAAATGGAGGTGAGATGCGGCGTCCCAGAAAGAACTGTAATAAGAGTGGTCGTGCTCACAATGGAGAGTGTAGACAGGGCACTAATGCCTGCTTCGGTTGCAGTAAGGGTGGGCACATGGTTAGAGACTGCCCACAGAATAGAGGTCAGGCTGGAGGTAATGCTCAGCCTAGGCCTAATCCACAGGGTGCAGCAGCATCCGAGCCGCCTAAGAGGAACAGGTTCTATGCCCTGAAGGGTAGAGATGAGCAGGAGAAGTCCGCTGATGTGGTCACAGGTATGCTGCAAGTATTCTCAACTTCTGTTTATTCTTTACTTGATCCAGGGTCTACGCTTTCCTTTGTAACTCCTTTGCTTGCTCTCACTTTTAAGATATTGCCTAAAGTTCTGCATGATCCTATTGTGGTTAGTACACCTTTAGGAGAAAATGTAAGAACTGATAGAGTATACAATGATCGCCCAATAGTTGTGAGTGGTAAGACTATGTGTGCAGACTTGGTTGAGTTAACCATGCATGATTTTGATGTTATTCTTGGCATGGACTGGCTTCACAGTTGTTATGCTTGTTTGGATTGTCGTAGTAGAGTGGTGAGATTTCGTTTCCCTAATGAAGAAGAGCTAGTCTGGGAAGGGTACAACTCGAGTCATCTTAATCCCTTGATTTCGAACCTTAAGGCCAATAAAAGGATGTCCAAGGGGTTATTGTGTCATCTTGTGAGTGTTAATGATTTAGATCATGACATTCCTTCCATAGACTCAGTGCCTGTAGTGAATGAGTTCCTAGATGTATTTCTTGATGATTTGCCAGGAGTCCCTCCCCCTCGAGAGATTGACTTTGGTATCGACTTAAAAGCCGATACTAAATCAATTTCAATTCCTCCCTACATAATGGATTCAGCTGAACTCAAGGAGTTGAAGCTGCAGTTAAAAGATCTCACTGATAAGGGTTTCATTCAGCCGAGCATATCCCCTTGGGGCGCTCCAGTGTTGTTTGTGAAAAAGAAGGATGGAACCCTTAGAATGTGTATCGATTATCGGCAGCTCAACAAAGTCACTATAAAGAATAAGTATCCACATCCCAGAATAGATGATTTGTTCGATCAGCTCCAAGGGTCTAGTTTCTTCTCTAAGATTGATCTTCGTTCAGGGATGGAGATATCCCAAAGACAACCTTTCGAACCCGTTATGGTCATTATGAGTTCTTAGTTATGTCATTTGGTCTCACGAATGCACCTGCTGCATTTATGGACCTCATGAACCGAGTCTTCCATGAATACCTTGATTATTTTTTCATAGTATTCATTGATGACATATTCATCTACTCTAGGACAAAGGAAGAGCATGAACAACATTTGATACTAACCTTGCAGGTACTTAGACAACATCAGTTGTATGCCAAATTCAGCAAGTGTGAATTCGGGCTTAGATCAGTGACCTTCCTGGGTCATGTTGTGTCCGATCAGGGCGTGGAGGTGGATCCCATAGAGACTGTGGCTGTGAAGAACTAGCCAAAACCTCTTACTCCCACCGACATCCGTAGCTTTTGATATTGGTTGGTTACTACCGCAGGTTCGTGGAGGGATTTTCTTTCATTGCTGCCCCACTGACAGCTTTGACTAAGAAGAAGGCCAAGTTTGAATGGACGGAGACTTGTGAGAAGAGTTTCCAGGAGCTCAAGGACAGACTCACTTCAGCCTCGGTGCTTACTTTGCCTAAGTGTGGTGAGAATTACACTTTTATTGTGATTCATCTAGGGTTGGTTTGGGTTGTGTTCTTATGTAGGTTGGTAAGTTGATAGCTTATGCGTCCAGACAACTCAAGGTTCATGAGAAGAATTATCCCACTCATGACCTGGAGTTGGCAGCTGTGGTGTTTGCACTGAAGCTTTGGAGGCACAACTTGTATGGAGTGCATGTGGATGTGTTCACAGACCACAAGAGTCTCTAGTACGTGTTAACGCAGAGAGAGTTGAATCTACATAAGCGGAGATAGTTAGAGCTGTTGAAGGACTATTACATGAGTGTTCACTACCATCCAAGTAAGGCTAATGTTGTAGCTGATGCTTTGAGCAGCATGAGCATGGGAAGTACAGCCCACGTTTAGGATGAGAAGAAGGAGTTGGCGAAAGATGTACACAGACTGGCCATACTGGGTGTGCGATTGGTTGACTCTACTAGTGGGGGTGTTTCAGTTCATCCTAGTTCTGAATCATCCTTGGTAGTTGAAGTCAAGCAGGGTCAGCATCTTGATCCTATGTTGATGGAGCTGAACGACCCATGTTGATAAAGATGAATGAGTCTTTCGCTTTGGGAGGTGATGGCATACTTAGGTATCAGGACAGGCTGTTAGTACCAGATGTGGATGATTTTCGGACCAGGATTGTTTAGAGGCCCATGGTTCCAGATATTCCATACATCCAGGTTCCACCAAGATGTATCATGATCTTATGCAGATTTATTGGTGGGATGGCATGAAGAAGGACATTGCTGAATATGTGGCCAAGTGTCCTAATTGTCAGCAGGTTAAGGCAGAACATCTTAAGCCTGGCGGTCTTACTTAGATTATTGAGGTTCCGACTTGGAAGTGGGAGGCCATTAATATGGACTTTGTGGTTGGTATTCCGAGGACTAGGAGACAACATGACTCCATATGGGTTATTGTGGACTGGATGACTAAGTCTTACCACTTTATCCCTGTGAAGTCTACTTACAGAGCAGAGGATTATGCGAGACTCTACATTTATGAGATTGTGAGATGGCATGGGAGTCCTTTATCTATCATTTCAGATAGAGGAGCTCAGTTTACTTCACATTTCTGGAGATCCTTTTAGAAGATCTTGGGCCCGCAGGTAAAGCTTAGTACTGCCTTTCATCCTCAGACTGATGGGCAGTCAGAGCGCACCATTCAAACATTGGAGGACATGTTGAGAGCGTGTGTGATTGACTTCAGGGGTAGCTGGGATGACCATCTGCCTTTGATAGAGTTCTCGTATAATAATAGTTATCACTCCAGCATTGGGATGGCACCGTTTGAGGCACTATATGGTAGGAGGTGTAGATCTCCAATTGGGTGGTTCGAGGTTTGAGAGTCATCCATTTTGGGTCCAGTGATCATTCATGAGGCCTTAGAGAAGGTCAGAGTGATTAGGGATAGGTTGGCTACTACTTACAGTCGACAGAAGTCAATGCAGATAACAGAAAATGTCCCTTACAGTTTGATGTTGGTGACCAGGTCTATCTGAAGATATCACCTATGAAGGGGGTAATGAGGTTTGGCAGGAAGGGGAAGTTGAGTCCGAGGTATGTTGGGCCATACGAGATCCTACACCGTGTGGGTGAGGTGGCCTATGAGTTGGCATTGCCTGCGGAGCTAGCTTCTGTCCATCCAGTTTTTCATGTATCCATGTTAAAGAAGTGCCTAGGTGATCCAGCATCGATTCTACATGTGGAAGGTTTGGGGTCGATGAAGACTTGTCCTATGAGGAGGTACCTAGCTTCTGTCCATCCAGTTTATCATGTATCCATGTTAAAGAAGTGCCTAGGTGATCCAGCATCGATTCTACCTGTGGAAGGTTTGGGGGTCGATGAAGACTTGTCCTATGAGGAGGTACCTGTTGAGATCTTAGACAGACAGATCAAGCGGCTGAGGAACAAAGAGATAGCCACAGTTAAGGTATTGTGGAGAAATCATCTTGTTGAGGGTGCTACATGGGAGGCTGAGGCCGATATGAGATCCCGCTACCCTCATCTTTTCAGCTCTTGAGGTTAGACTTCCTACTCTTAAGTCTAAGTTTCCTTGTCTCTCCATTTTTGTTGCTATTGCTTGACTGTAATAGGGATTATGTTATGATCTGACTGGCATTACGCTAGATAGTAGTAGTGTCATTCGGGGACGAATATTCCTAAGGGGGGGGATAATGTAACAACCCTAAAAATGGATACGATAAGTAATGCTTAATGTGTCAAGAATTCCTACGATTAGACCAGGGTTCACACGGATTGATGCGCGTAGAACCATACCTCGGAACCCTTTATACAGCCAAGCCAACTAACTTGGAGAGTTAGTTGAGCTTGGAAAGGTTGGGTCCAACCATGTAGGGCTCTCGAATACGAAGATTTACTCGAAGGAGTCTTTATCGGACTTAAAAAGGGGAAATCTTAGGCGGGTCTAGGGTAAAATGGTCTTTTTCCTATCTAAGTATAGTATTGTAATTATCCTAAATATACAATTAATTATTTAATTAATAAGGTGGATGGGCAATTTGGGGAGAGAGGGCCGAAAATGGGCTCTTGAAGTGAAGTTTTGCTCCACCCGGGTTCGAACCTAGGTGGAAGCAATGAATTAAAGTGATTTTTATTTAAGTTATTAAATTAATGTAATTAATTAATAATTATTATTCATTAGATGATTTAAAATAAAATAGAAATTATATTTTTTCTAATTAAACAAAACCTTATTGACTAAGTCCTAAAACTAGACTCCTAAGCCTCATACAACTCCCACTCTCTCACGTTTATCTCTCAACTCTCACGCTCAATCTCTCTTCTTCTTTCTCACGTATTCTCTATGACAAAATAAGATACAAGAACAGAAAAATAAACCAAGTTCTTCACACTTGAAGAACTCACACGAAATCACAAGAAAACAAACGTTAATCGCACGTTAGGCTAAGGGAGGTTGTCCGTCGAGTGGTGTTGACATTGAGGAGGCTTAGACGTGATCTTGGGTGGAGTTTTGGGCTAAAAGTCGAGGGTTTAACGTTAAAAGGTATGGGTTTTCTTCTCTCTTGGTCCCTTTACCAAGAGACCCCTTAAGGTTATGATTATTCAGTCCGAAAACTAGGATTGTTCCCCTTTGCATGCCCCTGTCACTAGTTCCCAATGAATCATAGGTTGGGTATGATTGCTGGTAGATTTAGGTATATGTTACGTTTTCGTGATGAATATATTATGTTTGTGTACTTGAAATCGTATGAAAGACAACCCATGTGTTCAAAATTATGTGCAAGTGTGTGTGTGCAAGTATGTGACAGTGACTAAGGGTCTCGAATTAGGCTCCAAAATTTGATAATGTTATGGTTGTTATTTTACGTGCATAAACCTATGTAAATCATGATTTCATTTAAATGAAAGTGTGACTGATTTGAGTATCAATCTTTGGCTAAACGAATCTATGAAAAATGCACCCCAAAACGTGTTAAATGATTTATGAATTCCCTAAGAGTTCAAGTGAAAGTTTTGGTGAAAAACGAGCTGAAAAATGACCAAATTTCCAGCAAACTTACAAGTTTGGTTTAGACTAATTAAAGATGAATAAATCTGGAAATTATTTGAGTGTAAAAGGGATGAGGTCACCAGGATTCGAACCCATGACCTCACCCGTGAACTACCTTAAAACGTGAAAAAAGGATTGGGGTCGGGGGACTCGATCTCGAGTACTGGCTGTAAAGTGAAATACAAATAAAAATTAAGAAATGAGAGGATCGGGATTCGAACCCACAACCTCTCGATCATAAGTAAGAAAAGCAAAATAAAAAGAAAAGTGAGGCGTGGGAATCTAACCCACGACCTCTAGGCAGAAAGGGGAGAAATGAAAAGAAAATAAAATGAGGCTGTGGGGGTTCGATCCCACAACCTGACTGCCAACTCAGAAATAGTCAACATTTAAAAGAAAATAAAATAAAGGAGGATGTGGGGGTTCGACCCCACAACCTCTCAATCCCAAACGAATAAAAGAAAAATAAAGAGAAAAGAAGCGATGCTGTTGGGGCTCGATCTCGGGTCCCAACTCCTTAAGGGACCAAAATTAAAGGGAAAAAAAAGAAAATATTGAGTGTTGTTCAAGGGATTCGAACTTGGGTT
>JAJJBR010000773.1:0-33998 GCA_022817965.1 Solanum lycopersicoides
ACATACCTTTTTAGGAATCACCCCAGACGAATTCCACTCGCAAAGCTTGACGTTCTGTGAATACTTGACTTCTTCCCTTTATTTTTTCTTTTCTTCTTCTCCTAGCCCTAAGCGTCAGTTCTGACTTTTCAAACAGATTTACGATTGTTTTTACCCCAATAAAATCTTAAAAATAAATAGAAATTAATTGCCGGAAAGACTTGTTTTGTCCTTCCCTAAATCCGAATTGAGATTTTCTTCTAATCCAACAACCCAACTTCCGAAAGACATAACTCACTTAATATAATATGAAAATTGAAGCAAACTGTGGCATTGGAGCGATATATTTAGGGATTTCCAACCTGATGTAATTATCGTAAACTCATCTGGAGCTAGGAGTTATGGTCGTTTAAAATGACCAAAACTAATCCCCTTGCTAACTTAGACAATTTTCCCTAATTTTCTTATTCTTCCAAAAATAATTATTCATGATTTACACTCTTTTCTAGTTTCTTTCTGTTTCTAGGTGTACAATATCTTCCGCCCTGTTACTTCGTTGATCGAATAGTTATCCATTGAACAAGGGTAGTAACTTCAAGTTTCAAACACCGAACAAGCAATTTCGTATAATAACATGCTTACTCATAACGTAAGATAGTACTAAGAAGAAAATTAGTACCTTGGTCAGCATTTTCTCTTGATCAAGAGATGTGGGATATCTCTTCAGCTTCCCAAGCAGATTCTTCAAATTGTTTATCCAGAAGGACCTTAACTGATGCTACTTCTTTAGTTCTCAACTTGCGAACATGGCGTCTAGGATTTGCACTAACATCTCCTCATAAGATAGACTATCCTTGATCCCAATGTTTTGAGTTTTAGGAGTTTGTATTATCAAAGATTGATCGCCCATGCACTTCTTCAACATGGAGATGTGGTAAACCTGATGAATTGCTGCTAACTCTTATGGTAGCTCCAACTCATAAGCTACCTTGCAAATTCTCTTGGCTATGCGATAAGGTCCAATATATCGGGGACTGAGTTTCCCTTCTTACAAAACCTCATAACACCCTTCGTAGGTGAAACTTTCGATACACCCAATCATCTACTTTGAACTCTAGCGGCTTTCTCCTAACATCAATATAGAATTTTTGATGACTCTGCGCCATTTTCAATCTCTCTTTAATCACCTTCACCTTCTCCATATCTTGGTGAACTAAATCTCGTCCTATCAACCCTACTTCACCAATTTCATCCAATAGGAGATTTGCACCTTCTCCCCTAAAGATCTTTATAAGAAACCATTTGGATGCTAGAGTGATAACTTTTAGTGATCATCCCAATTCCCTTTGAATCGATCACGCATGCCCTCAACATATCATCTAAGGTCTGAATAGTACACTCTGCTTGCGTGTTAGTCTGAGGATGAAAAGCAGTACTGAAGTTCACCTTTGAACCCAAATCTTTTTGAAAAGATTTCCAGAACAGTGCAGTAAATTATGCACCTCTATCTGAAATAATGGAGATCGGAACGCCATCAAGTCTTACCACCTATTGAATGTACCACTTAGCATAATCCTCTACCGAATGGGTAGTCTTTACCGGCAAAAAGTCATCTAATTTTGTCATTCTATCGACGATCAGCCAAATAGAATCATGCTTCCTGCGAGATCTGGGTAAAGTTGTGATAAAATCCATATTAATTATCTCCCACTTCCACTCCGGAAGTTCTATATTCTGAACCAAACCTCCAGGTCTTTGGTGCTCTACTTTAACTTGTTGGCAATTCGGGCACTTGGAAACAAATTTGGCAATGCCCTTATTTATACCATTCCACTAATATATTTCTCTCAAATCATGGTTCATCTTTGTGTAACCCTGATGAATGGAATATTTAGAGTTGTGAGCTTTCTCCATTATCCTCTCTTGAAGTCCATCCACCATAGGTACACAAAATCTACCTTGATATCTTAACACACAATCTCCCCCTTGTTCAAAAGCTAATATTCTTTGCTCATAAATATTTGCCTTCAATTCAAGAAAATTGGGATCTTAGACTTTCTTGTCTTTCACTTTTGACACTAATGATGACTCAGCCCCATTTGTCACTACTATTCCTCCTTCTGTGGAATCCATGAGTCAGACTCCTAAGCGTGCAAGTCTATGCACTTCTTTTGCTAGTTCCTTCTTCTCTTCCTCAAGATGGGCGGTACTACCTATAGACAACATGCTTAAGGTAAAGAATGCTCATAACATAATCTTTGAGCAATTCTAACCACATCCTTTGTTTGAGATTAAGCTCTCTCTCAGTGAACACATATTGTAGTCTCTTGTGATTAGTGAAGACATCAACATGAACACCATACAAATAGTGACGCCATATCTTCAAGGTGAATACTACATTAGACAACTCTAAGTCATGGGTTGCAATTCTTCACATGAACTTTGAAATGTCTGGAGGTATAAACTATAACTTTGCCATTAAGCATTAACACACAACCCAAACAAACTCTTGATGCATCACAATACACCACAAAATATTGAGTACCTTTCGGTAAGGTCTGGGAAGTAGTCAACCTGTTCTTCAACTCCTTAAAGCTTTTCTCACAAGCTTCAGACTATTGAAGCTTAATTGTTTTCTTACTCAACATAGTCAAAGGAGACAAAATAGATGAAAACCCCTCAACAAACCTACTATAGTAGCAAATCAAACCCAAGAAACTCCTTATATCAATTGGAGACGTGGGTCTAAACTGCTTCTATCTTTTGGGTATCAACTCTAATACCATCACCAGAAACTATGTGGCCCAAGAATGCCACAGACTTAATCCAAAACTCACATTTTGAGAAATTAGTATATCACTCCTTATCTTTCAAATTGTGAGGTGACTAACATGATCTTATTCGTTACTTGAATAGATTAGTATGTCATCAATGAAGACAATAACAAACATATCTAAAAAAGGTTTGAAGACTCTATTCATAAAACCCATGAATGTTGCAGGCCCATTGGCCAACCCAGACGACATGACCAAAAACTCGTAATTCCCATATCTGGTTATAAAAGCTGTCTTTGGAATGTTGAATTCCCTAACTTTGAACTAGTGGTATCCTGATTTAAGGTCATTTTTGAAAAAAAAGAAGCACCCTAAAGTTTATCGAAAAGATCATCTATCCTTGGAAGAGAATACTTATTCTTGATGGTAACCTTCTTCAATTGATGGTAATCTATACACATCCTAAGGGCACCATCCTTCTTTCTCAAAAATAAGACCGGAGCGCCCCAAGGTGAGACACTAGGTTGAATGAAACCCTTATCTAAAAAATCTTTCAACTATTCTTTCAACTCTTACAACACTGTTGGTGACATTCTATATGGAGGAATAAAGATAGGATGAGTATATGGAAGAAGATCTATACCTAAGTCTATCTCTCTTTAAGGAGGGAGTTTGGGAAGATCATCTGGAAAGACTTTTGGAAACTCTTTTACTACAGGAACTGACTAGATAGGAGGTATCTCAACACTAGAGTCATTAACTCGGACTAAGTGATAGACACACCCCTTAGAAACTAAATTTCTCGCCTTAAAGTACAATATGAAGCGACCCTTAAGCACTACTGAACTACTTTTACACTCTAAGAGTGGATCATTTGGAAACTTAAACTTGACTACTCGAGTTCTACAATCAAGTGAGGCATAACAGGCATGAAGCCAGTCCATACCAAGAATGACATCAAAGCCTACCATGTCTAATCAACTAAATCATCCATGGTACTCTTGTAATTGACGGAAATGGAACAATCACCATAGAATCTCTCTACTAGAATGGACTCACCAACAGGTGTAAAAACACTGAATGGTTCACTAAGTTGCTCAAGAATAATATCAAAGTTCATCCCAACATATCAAGTTTCAAAAAATTAACTCGATCCTAGGTCTAGCAAGGCATAAATAGTAAAATCAAAGACTTCAATCATACCAGTGACAACATCTGGCGAATCCTTTTTCTTTTGGCGATTGTAGAGAGCATACAAGCGTTTTGTTCCTCCGCGAGTATCGGAAGTAGATCCTCTAGGTGTAGCCTTATATGGTGGAGAAACTGATGAAGACTGGGCTCTATTTACCCTATTACTATTTCCGTGCCTGTTCTTTGGACACTCACACATGAAATGCCCATTCGTCACACACTTGAAACAACCAGTGGAGCCATCACGACAAGCACCTGAATGATTACTGCCAAAATTGGCGCATTCAGAAGGCTTACTACCCCATTGTGCCATGCTACCCTGAGAATAAGTAGGTTTTGCTTTGAAGTTCTGATTATTGTACTTACCCTTGTTCTTAGGTACAAGTGCACTAGTAGATGATGGAGCAGGCCCCTTCGGATTCTGTTGGAATGAAGACCGGTTGGCATTACTCTTCTGTTGCCGAGATTCATTCCCTGTCTTATCCTTCTTATTCTTGAATACCTCTCTATCTCTTGGCTTTTCTTCCTCTACCTACTGCACATAGATCATCAACCTCGAAATTTCCATGTCCCAAATGAACATTGCTGCCCGTTCCTCTTTGCTTGAAGAACGACACAATCCAGTAAGACACAAACTCATCCTACTCCTCATGTCCTTAACCATTTATGAGCATAAAGAGATAGTTAGGTGAACTTCAACCCATACACATGCACACTGAGAGAATTTTGCGTAAGTGTGAGAAACTCACGAACCTTGGCCTCTTTCAGTTCTTAGGGGAAAAAATGCCCTAAGAAAGCTTCTTCAAATAGGCCCAACTCGGATGTGGGGTATCCTCATCTCTACCCTCCTTCCACTAACCGAACCAAGTCCTAGCCACATTTTTCAGTTGATATGCAGCTAACTGAACTCTTTCTGCTTCAGCAATTCACAAATCATCGAAAGTCAGCCTCTTCTTTGCTAGCTCTCCTTTGCTGTCCAACTTGATTAGTTCTGTAATACTTCGAAAGTCTAAATTCTAATCTAGAGTATCACATGAGTTTATTAGGGTTGTAATACTGTTTTAAGGTAAAAATTAATGTTAATAAGTCATTTAGGAAGTTGTAGAGTCATGACGTCAAAGAACGTCGATGACGTCCGAAGAATAGTGCAAAAGGTGCTAGTGTGCCCTAGCTTATTTGACAAGGTTTTAAGAGTCAAAAATTGATGAAATTTGGTGGTAAGGTTTCTAACATGTATTAGAGTTGGTTTAGGGTCGAAACGTCTGGGTACGACTCCCCAAACACCACCCTAAGGGTCCTTGAAGAGGACCCTTCTATTTTGACCAAAAAGATGTCATGGATAGTGTCTACCAACGAGGGCAGAAGACAGGGCGTGGTCCAATCGATGGGGCGTCAATTGCCTATGTCTATGAATACTTAGCCATTTTGGCAAAATGTACATTTTGACAAGTCTTAGTCGCAAACGACGGACCTACAAGATGGTTGGTCCCAAGGTCCATCGAAGGACCTACGACCCGTAGGTCGGGGTTGTAGGTCAGGTCTGCGGTGTTCTGTGAAATTTTAAGTTGTATAATTTAATTAGTTAGTTGGTTAGTTAATTAATTAGGGGTTAGTTTAGGTCAAATTAAGTTAGTTAATGACTTATATAAAGACCTAAACCTAATTAAATTAACCCAACTCCCATATTTCCCAAAACACATTTGCTCTTCCTTCTCTCTTCTTTCTCTCTCCCAAATAGAAGAACTGCATTGAAGGGCTTGGTCAAGGTCTTAGGGAATCAATAAGTGTGTTTTTCTCCATCAAACTTCAACAATTAACAAGGTATGGGATCCTTTCATCTTTGGGATTCCTTTCCCCAAAGGGTTCTTCAAAAATTGATTTCAAAAAGATGAGTTTCATATGGGTCTTCTTCAATTACGAATTTGATCTTCTAAATTATATTGTCCATGGTTTCTTATGATTATTATAGTTAGATTATGATGTATTGTGATTGGATTATGCTAGTTTTTGAAGAATTAACCTAGTTTGTGAAGTAGATCATGAAATTGACCCAAATCCCTAACCCTAGGTTATGAACTAGTGATGAATTGGTGTGTAGTGATTCAATTGACTTCATTATTGTATTAATTACTATTGTATGATGATATTACACCCATTTTTGGGTTGAATTTGAGGGTTGATTGTAAATCCTTGGATGATGCATGGCTTGTGAAGGAGATTGGGTAAGTCTTGTGATCTCAAACCTATACTTCAATTATGATTCCTTGTGTTTAGTGATGAAATTATATTGAAGTATACATTACGATAAGATTGATAAGGGTTGGTATGATGATGAATTGAAATGTCTTGGTTTATGACTTGTGAGTTGTTGGCTAAGATGTAATGATATAAGGTTGATAATGAATTTCCTATGTGCCTTATTATGATATGGTGATGTAAATGTGCTAACCTCACATGTGTGAATTGTATTGAAAGGACAATACTCATAAAATTCTTATTGATCTATGACTATGACTATATAAGGGGTAGACTCTATGACCTAAACTAAGTTATGATTATTAATGAAAGACATTTCAAAAGAAACTCTAGCTTAGCACCGAGTGAACTAGAAGTGAGGAGTGTCCATTCCCACATAGGGAAGGTAGGTAACTAATGTACTCATGAGATTGGAGACTATAATGCATGTAGCATAAATAGGGTCCCAAATACATCTCCTAGTTCTTGAACTATGTTGCCCCATAGGAATACTAGCTAGTGGATCAATGTAGATGATATGTTCATGTTTTGGTACTACCTTGGAAAGTAGTCCACCTTCTTTCGCTGTAGGGTTCCATTACACCAGATTCAATATTACCTCATGTGGTCAATGTCGGGTAAAGCAAGATGTTCCCAAAAGGTAAAATGAAGTAATGAAGTGAACTCTAACTAGGATAACGTAAGGGGTTTGGCTTAGTCTAGGTATGGGTATGTGACTCTCCTATACATTGAACTAGTTAGCCTTGAGGAAAGTCTTAGAAGGGTGTTCTTATGTGATTACATGCTTATAAATGTAAATGATATGTATATGTTGATCTACATGCTAATGACACTATGAGATATTGCTTTCACTTATGAACATATGGTTGGTCTCTATTGCTAAAGTATGATGTTGTGTACTCTTAATGATATAATATGTAAAGTTAGGCATTGCTTATAGTTCTTGGTTGGTTTACTTGGTTGAGTAAGGTTATGAGGTCTTACTTAGTTATTGCACTAGTGGACTTAATGGGTGTGTATGAGTGATGGTCATGCTTAGGTTATGATACTATGAACTCTTGTGCATAATTGTTGATATTATAACTTGATGATAGAGATGTCTTGAGTATGTGCTCAATTATGTTGATATGCATGTTGACTTTACTAGATTTGGTATTGTTGGTCTTGTGATGTACATGGTCTTGACTTAAGGAATATGTGCTTATTGACGTGTATTGGTTCTTGAATGTGCATAAGGTATTTCTAAAGTTACTTTGCATGCTTTTGAATAAATGTCCCTTTTTGGCACGATTTCTATGTTGTATGTGCATATGATCCTATACTTAGGACAAGTGATGTGCTAACCCCGTTTCTCTCTTTTCCCTAACATTTTAGATTCTGGCCGTTGAGGAGATTGTGGTCATTTGCAGGGAAGGCTTGGAATCATTCTCCAAGTGGGTATGTCCTCAAGTTCGAGGATGATGTCTTGCTTTTACTCTAGCTATGTTTCTTTGTTGTAGTCTAAAGACAATCATTTCATTCTACTTGTTCCAAGATATTGTTATAAGCCCTAAGTGTCATTTATACATTGCGTAAGGGCTTATGCCCATGTTGATTCGACTCTGTTTAGATGGTTTAATAAGAGACATCCGTTTTAAGACAATGTTATGTATTTTATATAAATGTGCCATAAAGTAGAAGACTATGTAATCTTCTTATACAAAGGGTCTATGTATACTAGAAATGAATATATTATGTGTAAGCGAGAGGTCTAAGTAAACCTCATGAAGTAGTGTAGATGAAAAGTTTTAAATTTTATGCAGTTTTAACCTATGAATGTAATGATGAATGCTAAGAGGCTAGTCTTAGTCCTCTCCGAGGATGACGATGCCGGTTACATCTAGGGGGTGCTTCCCGAATGTGACAAGTTACCACTTGGCTTTACATTCTGATAGCCTCACGGAACTCAGCGTTGGTACCTTCCCCTTGAGGTTGCACTTCTGGTGCATTGGGCAATTCTGGTTCCTCTACATTCCTCCTAGATGGACGACCTCTTGTTGATCTTCGTGGATGCGTGGTTATCTACAAACATGCGCAAGCACAAATTAGAGAGAAACATTTAGAGATAAACTCTAATGCACGAAAGAAATGATGTATTTCCTAAATGTTGTAGCATCCTAATTATAGATGTGGCGCGTTTCATATCGATAACTAGGACTCTACAGAAACGACTTCATAGACTCCCTAGGACTCTTAAACTCTGTGCTCTGATACCAAGTTTATCAAGCCCCGAGCCTACACCATGGACGTGGCTGGCACTCGAAGAACATTGCTGGCCTCGAGCGGACCCTTGGTCTGGCTTACTTAACTATACAGAAGACAACAATTAATAACTAGAATGCCCAAATTTAACTAAACTAATAAGGCATACTAGCTGAGAATGTTGTAAACGTTTAAAACATTCATCTAGCCAAATGTGACAACACACGTCTTAACAAATAGAAAGAAATAGAAAGACTAAAGGACTAACATCATACTTTCTATCTAAGAAGCCATCTAAAACTGAGATGGACATTGGGACAGACCATACAACATCCTAATAAGGAAAATACTGAAAACAAAACAATAAAAGGAGTCCTCCAGAATGTAAGGAGGATCACCAATTGACTCTGGAGTGCTCAATTGGATCAACGGTGTGCCAGATGCCGATCCTTGTTACCTGCATCTGCATCATGATATGATGAAGGCCAACTAGCATTAGTACATTGAATATACGAGTATGCGAGTTTGAATGCTAAAACAACTTAAGCTTTAAAAGAGTAAAAAGGACACTTACCTTGGCTCTGCTAAACTCATGAATAACATAACTCAATAATGCTAACTCATTTCAATATAAGACAATTTAAAAGCAAATGCAATATAAAGAAAAGTTGTTTGAAAATATGTTGTAAACTCCGAATGTATACAAGGATACAATTAACTCTCAGATGCTTGTAAAAAATACAAATAACCTAATGTACATATATAAATATAATTAAGTTGTGGAGGATTTTTTGTAACCGACAACCATCACTTAAGAGCTATAGTGATGACACATCGATCTACCTCACACTGCCTGCGCATCTTATACCCGGCCAAAGTTATAAGACATGAACTGCCAAATTGATCCACTAGTCTATTGTGAAAATGGTTCATCTAGAAAATATGACCCTTTTCTACAATGGTGTCTACATGGTTTATGGGTGTTGTGAGTTGTCTGAACTCTCCCCCATATAGGTACTCAATACTACTCCCAAAATATACTGGCTCTTATGCTTTAAAAACATATTGATTCTGTGATTTTAGATAAGTGCTCAAAAATTTAGCTCAAAGGTATCTTCAAATCACAGTTTCCCTACTTGCTTCATTTTGAAAGCTATTTCTCTTTAACTTAAAACTATCCCGAAGGCTCTTAAGAAATCTAAGTTTCCCTTCTTTTAAAATGTTAAAACATTTTAAGTTCCTTTGGGAAGACTTAGTTCTCATATACTGCTTTGAAGGAATACATCACTTTACTCAGAACAACTCAAGCTTAAGTCTTACACTGACACTTAAAACATTTTTGAAAGACTTATTAAACTTGAAATGAAATTATTCCTCTTATCTTTACTCCTTACTCAACCTGATCTTTAAGGGTATGTTTGGTATGAAGGAAAATGTTTTTCAATTTTCTCATATTTGGTTGGAAAAAACGTTTTGGAAAATATTTTTCAAATCAACTCATTTTCCTCAAAATTAAGGAAAATGACTTCACTTCAAAAGTTAAGGAAAACATTTTCCAAAACTCTCATAACTTCAAATTACGTTTTTTTTTAACAAAAATATCAATATCTAAAGAATATTTTCAATTTCAAAATTTTATGTTTTCACCCCGATCTCGGACCCCCACCCCCACACTACCCACCCCCGGAAACCAACCCCCCCCCCGCCCCCCCAAAATAAAAGATTTTGTTTTTAAAAATATTATTCACTTCAAATTTTATTTTTTAACCCCTACCTCGACCCCCGCCCCCAACACTCACCACCACAAAATAAATTTTCATTTTGTTTTTTAAAAATATTTTCAACTTCAAATTTTTGATATTTCACCCCTCCCCCCTCCCCCTCCCCCCCCCCCGATAGCCCCGTGCCAGCCCCCTACCCCCACCCCGCCAACCCCCTACCTCCCCCCACCCCCAACCAAAAAAAAAAATTTAAAAAATAAGTATTTTCAGATTTTAAATTGTTTTCTAGTTCTTTCTAGTTGCGAGGTGTTACAGTGAAGCCTCTTTTGATTCCAAATACATAGATAACTACACAATAAATTAATTGCTCATATTCAATATGAAATATGGATAAATTCTCAAGTTTACTGCAAATTGTAAAAATACTTTCTTGAAGTAATAGATGTGTTTCTCGACATTGCGATTGGAGTAGGACTGTAGTTTTAAATTCAACTTCATCATTCTCGTATGTTAATTTTAAAAAAACACCCCAAAAACTGAATAATTTGTGTAATCTTTTTCCATTCAATTATATTTAATAAGTTGAATTGTTCTTCAATATGATACAGTCTCCCTTTAATTTTCCATTTTAATAATTACTTGTGATACATTTAAATGGAGAGCTTTAAAATGATATATGAAAGCAAAAGGTAGAGCTGAACTTTCTACACGTTACAATTAGAATATTTGTTTATTTTTTCATCCTTTTGAAGTTTGTTTATCCCTTTACCAACGATTATTTATTAATGAAATTTAATATCAATGGTACAAAACTGATGTTCATTTGAATCCCCCAAAATATCAACTAATAGCACACCCTGGGCAAAAAGATAGATTATAAAATAAAACTACAGATGATTGATTGAAGGATAGAAGATAGTTATTATAATTATGATCGTCCTTTCTATTATTAATGTTTGTTACTACGTAATCTTGTACGAAAGATAAATAGTATTTTAGTTTTGATGACTTATATGTTTTAAGTATTATTTTATAAATTTTGTGATATGAAATTCTCTCGCGATGCGCGGGTATATATATATATATATATATATCAATCTTATGATACATGTCTGGTGGAAAGCTAAATTTAAAATTGATAAAACAGAAAGAAATATCATATCATATCATATATTTATATAAAAGAGAACCATAGGCCCACTGGCGCAACCACAAACCAAGATTCTCTTTTAACTTATTTATTTCCTAAATTAGCCTTCCCTTTCATGAAAAAATTGTGTCTTTTATGAAAAGTTCTGACTTATACAAAAAGTTGTTACTTTTAATGAAAAGTTGCAACTTTTATGAAGAGTTGAGACTTTTACGAAGAGTTGTAACTTTTACGAAGAGTTGCAACTTTAATGAAGAATTGCGACTTTTATGAAAAGTTGCAACTTTTATAAAAAAAATTGTGACTTTTATGAAAGAATGTGATCTGTCGAAAGAGTTGTGACCTTTCCGATAAGGCACAATAAGCATTTATTCAAACTACCCTTTGTTGTCTATAAATATAGGGATTTTCTCTCATTTTAACACATAGAAAATTCTGAACTTCTTCTTCTGCACAATTAAATATTTGTGCACTTTGGTCCTGTTGAGTGGCTCACAAACACCATTGTTTTTGTATCAACAGACTGGCGAATAGAATCGTTCTTTTCTAAGAGGATATATTCCTTTTAACATCGGGTACTAGAATGAAATAATTTCCTTAAGGGAACAATGTGCATTCAATAAGCTCAACTTTTTCCTTTATGTTTTAATTTTATTATTAAAGATCCTGTTATGTTTTTTATAGTTATTAATTTATGCTTATTTTATTTATTTTTATTTTTGAGTAAATGTTTTAAACTTTGTTGTTTATATTTATGTTTTTAATCATTATGTTGAAATAAAATAAGTTAATCAAGAGTTTAATGTAATCATTAAACTATTGGTGTCATGTAGATTGAAATTCTTACACTTGTAAAATAAATGACTTTGATCTTTATAGAGTTTTTATTGGCCAAGAGATCCATGAGATGTCCAAGAAGGGACTTTAGTGTTCAAAAGCTAGGTGGTTCCACAGTACCTTGGAGTTTTATTTATTCAACTTTTTATTGAGGCATTCAATCGATTAGTGACATCCAAATAATAAAGGAATGTAGTGGGGTGATAAGTATTGTACTCAACCATAATAATATATTTTGGGGTTCAAATGTTGGATTGGAGTCAATGATTTACCCCTCAAAGTAGGATAAATCTATATTAATCAAATATTAAAGAAATAATTATCTCCTTATAAACTTTAGATTAAAAGTCCCAAAAATAAAGTTTTAAACATATTGATCGAAACGTAAAGAACAAAATATGTCTTTTGTCTATCAATCGACTGCATATGATTTTGATAAGGGACTTTCCAAGACATCATTTAATCCAAATTATTTGAGAGACATGCGTTATTTCATTGAAATCCAAGAGATGTGTTTTAATATTTTAATAAACTTATCAAGTACACAACTAATTATATAAGATGTATAATATTTACTTATAATAACTATTGTCCCCTCAATTTTGAAGCCTAAGCCGGAAGCCTTTTTTTCGAATCCTCTTATTAGTATTCCTAGATCTGTCACTAACTATGCCACTCTTCTTCATTTAACTCTAGTTATAAGCTAATAGATTAGTTAAATAAATCATGAGTTGATTTCTCACATGGTCACTAAACTAATAGTTATTATCTTAGAAAGTCGTTTTATTTTTGCTTGAAAAAAGAATCAAGAAGGAAGATAGTTTTCTAACATAATAATTATTAGTTCAGTGACCACCTGAGAAATCAACTTATTAAACCACATAAAATACTACCTGAGCCACCAGGGATGGCATTTCTAGAACGTTTTGAGCACCAGGGATATGTCATACTCAAGCTTGCCCAGTGTAACAAGGATCAGGTTTAGTATTAAAATAGGTCCCAGAAGTAGAAGTGATTTCATGGTTTTGGAGGCTACTAGTGATGATGTCCATTCAAGTATTTCTTCTAAAACGTTTTTCTTGTCTTGGAGACTCATTAAATCTAAACTACACTTTGATGATTTTATATGCAGGTTTGGAAATGAAGCCCTTTCGATTGTCTATGTTGTGCTATACCAATGCCAGAATCCACCAAGCACCTTGTAACATCTTACAAATTCTATGTTAAGGATCAAAACCATTTGTCACGAGCATATCAAATTGGATCGGGTGATTTCCTACTTGCTCATGTGTTTTAAGGTCCTTTACCAAGTATATCAAGGTATCGAAAGTGATGTAGGGTCATAAGGGACCTCTAACAAGCCAAGTTCAAAAAATTTCATTTGCCATGTTTTCGCATGAATCCATATAAGGGTCAACTTCAAACGACCATATATCTTACAATATGAAGAGCTAGATGACCCATAACCTATCAAATTAAAGACCAATGAGGTTTCTTTCCAACGCCGTCAACTTTGCATTTATAACTAATTTACGAGACGGTTTGACCTTGCAACATATGTCATCGAGAGACTTCCTCAAGAAATGTTAAAATTTTCTTTCACCTTTTGAGAAGTTGTGGAATATGAAAGTTAATGTCAGTTAATTGTGAGTTTTTGGATGTGTAAGCTATGTTTTTATACGTGATCAGTAATGTAGAAAAATGGATAACAAAGTTGTTAGATGTATTTTTATAGGCTATGATAATCAAAGAAAATGATGGAAATGTTGCAACTGGAAGGTGTTATGCATCAACACATGTTGTATTTGATGAAACCTCTTCATGGTTGTCTGCGGAAAGGAGATATTGCCATAGCAATCTTATCTGAAAAATAAGTTGCAAATTACTTATCTTCGATCAAGTGAAGACGTTGAGGTGGAACAAGGTGAAACTCATAATTTTCAGCAATCAATTGTTTACCAGCCAACAATCTAAGGCAGCGAAATAAATGAAGACAAAATACCAGCTACTCCATAGTCCGAGACGAGGAGGTCAGAATGGATTTGGAGGCAAAACCCCAAATATGCCAATCCAACTACAATAGAGGATGATTCTGAAAAAGAACCTGAAAGCTTTGAACAAGCATCTCAAAACATAGTGTGGACTAGAGAAATGGAGGAGATCGCCGCATTAGAACAAAATCAAACTTGGGAACTTGTGCTAAAGCCAAAATATGTGAAACCTATATGTTGTGGGATTTTAATATTATTTTTATTTTAATTTTAATATTATGATAATTTTCAATATGTCATTTGTACTCTGCCTAGCTACACATTATTTTGGTGCTTAACTCATGATTGGTCATTGACTAGTTGGATAAAAATGTAACGGAAACGTTCTAGTAAACGTTGGGACTAGGCAGTATGTTATTTTGCCGTTGGATGCATTTCTTGCCCTCTCTTTAGTTTCATTCTTTATTCCTCAATAATACCTTGTAACATATGTTACTCCTAAGGCCATTATCTATACTATTTACTACGCCATAATCTTCCTATTCATTGCTAGGAAGACATCCTCAACTACATTTAGTGGTGGTCTTCATTTGGTTTACACACACAACATACAAGAAAATATAGAGTGCATAAAGTGTTAGTCTAAAAAGAGAGTTCTTATTAGTTGAAGGGAGGTGTTATTTTTGTGGAGCTTTAGACTCAACTCTTGTCCAGAGTTGTGGAGTTATATATTGTGATTAGGCTGTTGTATCCAGGAGGGAACAAGTCAAAGAGGACTACTGCTGGACCGGTGAAAACATGTGCGGCAATATGCTTGAATCTCCTTAAAGAGAGCGAGATATCCGCGCCTCATCCTGAATAGATTTATTTCTTCATTTTATTTTTCAATTGTAATCTTGCCTTTTTATTATCTTGTAAGTTTTTCACTAACAATATATCATGTAGTTGGGTTTATAAAATAAAACGTCGCACAAATAGGTTGGTCAACAGGCATAAAACTCGTTTAGTAGCTCGAGGGTTTACTCAAGAATATGGTTTGGATTATGACAAAACCTTAAGTCCAGTGACAAAGTTTACAGTTGTGCGAGTCGCACTTGAACTTGCTGCTAACAAAGATTTGGAATTTGTGGCAGGCGGATGTTAAAAGTGCATTTTTACATGGGGAGCTGAATCGCGGATATACATTGCTCAATAGGTTTCCAGAATCAAGAGTACCCTGGATATATTTGTAAGCTACAGAAGATGCTCTATGGATTAAAGCAATCGCCAAGAGTCTGGTACGGTAAATTTGTTGAATTTTCAACTCAAAGTGGTTATTTTATTACATATGCAGATTAAAGTATATTTTTCAAAGTTTATGGAAGGAAGCTACCTATTGGGATAGTATATTTTGATGATTTGATTATAATTGGGGATAATGAAAACAATATTTAAAACAAAAGAAAATTTATCTGTCCGATTTCATATTAAAGTACTTGGACAAATTAATCATTGTCTTGGTCTCGAGGTTGACTGTACTCAAGGAGGAATTTGTCTTCATCAGCAAAAGTATTCTAGCGACTTGTTGAAGAAATTTGAATGTTGGAGTGCAAGCCAATTGCCACTCCAATTGAACCAAATTCCGATATGTGTGCACACAAAGGAAAATATTTAGAAGATGTGACAAAGCATTGGAAATTCGTAGGTAGACATATTTCTTCAACCCAGACTCGACTCGATATTTCTTTTGAAGTTGGTGTGATGAGTCGCTACATGCACAATTCAAAGAAGCATCAGTGAGTCTACTCGATGAATGCTAAGATATGTGAGAAGTACAATTAGTTACCGTCTTCTTTAGAAAAGAAGTGAAGAATACAATTTGGTTGGTTACTACAACTCTGACTATGTAGGAGACTATGATACTTGTCGTTCAAATACTGGGTTTGTGTTTAAGTTTGGAGATGGAGCAGTACCTTGTTATAGCAAAAGGCAGTCAATGGTGTAGTTGTCAGCAACAGTATCGGGGCAGCACTGTCACGCCCCGAGCCTACACCCTGACAGTCCAAAGCCATTGCTGGTTCCCAAGCGAATCCGTGGCCTGACTCATTATTCAGCGGAAGACTTTTCCAAACAAAATGAAAACTCATGATGAAAAAAAACTTTGAAAACTTAATTAAAACTTAACTCAATAATCGTCTAAAAATAATTTAACAAGTATTAGTTAAATGCCTCATGAACTAAAAACATTACAATAACAAAGGAAATAATAATAGACTCCTTGACTCTTAAACTGTCTATGAAGCCTCTACTATTACTGAAGGATTATCGAGATAATACCCACGACATCCTAACAACTGAAGAAAGATGGAACCTCCGGACGCAAGGAGGCTCACCAAAGCTAACTGGAACTGTAAGTTGTCTTAACGGAGCATCTGATATTTGTATCAACATCATAAAAAGATGCATGCCAGATGGTAGATGGTGCAGTAGATGGAATGTACGAGCATATAAAGGGGAATTCTAAAGCATAAACATAAGCTTGAACCTATAGAATAGGACATACTTACATCTTCTCAAACTCACTCAACTCAAACTCCACTTAAGGATAAAGCAAATATAAAAGATGCATTATACGGAAAACTTTCAAACAATAGATAATAACTCACTTGTATGTAAAAATACAATAATAACTTTTATTTGGGAGATTCTCTAACCGACAACCATCACTTTGAGCTAAGTGATGATACATCTTCTCGCCCATGCTGCCAGAACTTTCCCATACCTTGCTGGGGTATAGAACTCCTCAAATTAGTGGATTCACTAAGTTATGCTTAAAATTCAATAAGGAATAATCTAAAAAGTATGACCCTTTCTATCCACGTTGGCTACATGGTTTATGAGGACTTTGAGTTATCTGACCTCGTCCCCATATCGGTGATTAATACTCCTGTCAAAATACAACTTAGCTTATGTTTAAAAACATTTCTCTTACTTAAACTTTGAGACTATTGCTCAAAACATTCCTCTAAAAGAGATAGAAGTCAAACTCCTCATGAACTCATTTGGAAATAGGTGTTTCCCCTCATTTTAAATGTAAAAACATTAACTCTAGGGAATACTTAGTTCCTATAAATTCATTATGAAAAAATGAAACTCAACTCTCCTCATCCTCATACTCAAGTATTCAAGTCTTAAAACAGATTAGAAGTAATTGTAAAAGGCTTCTAAAAAATAGGGTTCATGCTGATTTATGGACGTGAAGGACTCAATTCAAGGTTTTCAATAACCATAAATAGAATTCAATACTCAGAACTCAACAACTCCAGAACAAAAGGACTTAATTATACTACTCATCCTAGCATTGCTCGACTCATAGGGTTCATGCGAAATTATGAGCATGAATAACTTAACTCAAGGACTTTCTTGTGAAACATGTAGTAGTACCATATTATAAATATAATTTTAAAGGATTAGGAACTCCATACTGAAGAATTTAGAAATCGAATATACTTCTCCTCTCAAATATACTAAATTTATGGAGTTCATGCAGAATTTATGGGCATGAACGACTCAACTCAAGGATGTAAATAATAATGTTGACACATGAATACATTTTCATACTCACTTACTCGAGTCTTGCAACAATTTACAAATAATCATAGAAGACTCCTCGAAAAGACTCAAAGGGACTTTCTCAAACTTTACTCTTAACTTTATCTTGAATTTTAATTATGAATTCAAGAGTTATAACTTAGATAGGAATGATCTTTCAAGGGTCAATGAAGATTTTACTTGTGAATATCAAGTAGAAGACATATGTACGATTCGAAGGGACTGACGTTGACGGAAGGGTAGGAGACTTGGCGAACCTGGCGCACTGAGTGGCGCAGGCTGCCAGACCCTAACCTACAGAACACTAGTTAGGGTGCACTGAGTGGCGCGGCTCCCCAAGCCTCTACCTAGAAAACCGATGAATTTTGTTGTTCAAGATCATGCCCTAACTTATCTGGAATCGAACAATTTCCCTTTAATTCTTTTGGATCCTTAAACCCAACATAATTAAAACGAAATCTACACCAAAACCCACTAAGAAAAGTACTCATTCGCAATTCTCACCTCAAGAACTCAACAAAAAGTTCATTATCAAACAACGATGCACAAAACCTCAAGAACTCAACAAGATTCTAAATATACTCAACCTCATCGATGAAATTCATAAAAGAAACTCATGATTGGCGTGTGGGCGAAAAAACCCAACACTACGAGAGCTTACATTCCTCTTAGGATCAAATCCTTGGTGAAAACCCTCGAAGAATGCAAGAATCTTGATCGTTCTTCCTTTTCTCCTCTTCTCCTCTTCGTGAAATCCTCTCAAAATCCAGAGCGTAATTTAGGAATGACTAAAACTGATTCCAATCAGTTTAGACCCCTAAAAGATAACAACTCGTGGAGTGAGAAAAATACCAAAATACCCCTTATTAATTCCGGCAACTTTCTTTAACTTGAAAGGTTGAACTCAAATGAGCATATCTCCTTCATCTTAGCCCAAAATTTAGCAAATTCAGTTGTGTTACAAAGGGTACTCGTATATCTTTAGTTTGATAGGGTAGGGGTCTCCTAAATCATCTCGTGCTAAAAGTTATGGTCGTTTGAAGTTGACCCAAAACTTAGAAGAACTTACGAATGACTTGAATGAATTCTCTTTAATTCATTTACGAACTCAATGTGCTACATTAAGTGACCTTAAAAATTAAGAAATTTAATTTCCTCGTAAAAACCCACTCACTACGAAGAATGGTTCGAGTCTTAGCTCAAAAGTTTTATGGGGTGTTACATTATCTTCCACTTAGGATCATTCGTCCTCGAATGATGGCTGGATGGGGTATGTAACAGGGGTTAATGTCGCTATCTCTCTTACTCATGCACTTGCCTGCTAACATAGGCTGAACTGATTTATACCAAGAGTTGGAACTTTCTGTAGCACCTATGTCAAGAACTATGTTATTGCGAACATAGTCACTCTCTCTCTCTTAAGTTACCTTATCTGAAACAAAGAGAGTATGGGCATGAAGTAAGAATAGGAATACCATGTATGTGGTAGTGTGATTGCCAGTTGTTAAACTTAGCAACACTCCTCATCTATGCTCTCATTTCCTTATCATCGGACCTCATTGGTTGCAACTCATAGCTTCCACAAGAGTATATGACTACTCTTACCTAGGTGTTAGTCTAATGGTATTTTCTTACTGTATTCAAGCTTAACCCAAAATTCTAAGGTTCGGGTTCTATATACCCCTATATGGGGAATATCGTCCCAAAAACATTACTCTTTACCACCACATTCATCCAAAATTGGGCTCATTGCAAGAACCACCCAATGTTTAACAAAACAAAATTCAAGCTTAGTACCTCTAAAAACTCCATGGACTCCTACCATACCAACAAAAATGTCCCAAATTACTACTCGGAACCAACTAAGGGTTCTCATTTAACTTTTTCTCACAGTAAAACCTCATCTTCCTCTTCCTCTAAACTTATAACCTTGGATGGAATAATTACACAATCATTATCACGATAAAAACATTAACCTTCTCCTTCTAAAATCACTCCACTACTAAAAGGACCTCGAAAAGATATCTCTCGTACTCATTTGAATTCATTACTATCTTATTGTCAATACTTGACTTCATTTCTCATCTTATTATCTCTTTCTCAGGTCTAAATCAGACAGTTAAAAGCAATTTACCTATTCCATCATCTCTAAACTGGTCTACATCCCCCTAAACTCCAACACTCGGAAAAAGTTTATCTCATGACTACCGAACTCCATCAGCAGGTGCTAAGACCTCTTTCTAAGATCTTATCTTAACCTCAATTGGGACCTCATCTGGCTACATTACTTCTGGGTGTACCTCTTCAATCTCTACCTTCATTTCTATCCTCTATGGGTCATAATACCACATTTTCATTGCGAGGTACCACCTTAATCTCCTCACCTATTTCAGGTCAAACCTACTAGATCAGATCTAAAAACTAACACTATCCCCTAATGTTTCCATCTTTTGATCACGTTACTCATCTCAAATTCAAGCTTAGTTTCTTGTACTAATCATGGTTATCAATAATATTTCTCACACCTTATACTACTTGCGACAACGAAAAAAGTCCATAAACACCCCCCACCCCACTAAGATTTCATGACAAGTAGGGAATCTTTAGCTCTCTGTTTACCTACCTACCTACAGTTTACCTTCACCTTCGATTTCACAACTTAAGTATTATTTACTCACTTACTTACTGGGCATTACCTCTCAAATAGTTCTATCATCTTCTGAATAACATGTGGCTCCCCTTTCAAAATTCATAAGCTTAACTTTGGTCTATCACCTCACAGTAACTATTCCTCTTCCTTCTATCAAATTTCTCTACAACATTATTATTCCTTTTTCTACTCATAAAGGAACTCATCACTTAAAATAATTGGGTAAATGATTGAAATAATATAATATGCCCCTTTACTATCTCCCTTTCTTATATTACTATACCTCTTCATGCTTTTCTCTAACTCTAGGAACTTTTAGTACTATCGCTCATGATGTCGTAACTCATGCTACCTTTTCGGGTGAAAATATTACCCCAATCTCTACAAAACACCTCCTCATAAGGATCTCAATTGGAAGAAGGTTTTTCAAAAAGAGAGTACACCTTACTTTTAGATTTGAACGAACGATTCATATAAACATGATCGCATTCCTTTGAAGCCCAACACTTAACTCACTTATGGGCTTCTCTCAAGCCCCTATGGAGTCTCATAACTTCCTCAAGCTTTCTAAGAGCAACTCATCGATAAAGAACTAACTTTTCTTTTCCACCATGTCTATTATGAGGGGTAATCAAATGGATATGAGAACGCATGAGTTATAATAAGTCTCTATGACATAGCTGTATTGCATGATTAAGAGTATAAAAGAAGGGGAACTTTTCTTAAATGAATGCAGTCCCTCGTTTATAAAAGTGGGGCCCTCACAACCATAAACAAGACCTTACTAAAACGGCTTCATAGACACCGTAGGACACTTGAACTCTATGCTCTGATATCAAGTTTTTCACGCCCCGAGCCTACACGGTGGACGTAACTAACACTTGAAAACTGTTGTTGGTTCCTTAGCGAACCCTTGACCTAACTCATTTCTCAACGAAAGACTTATTCAAGCAAAATGAAAGCTCATGATGCAAAAATAACTTTAAGGACTTAATTTAAACTCAACTTAAATAATCAACTGAAAATAATTTAAGAAGTATTAGTTAAATGCCCTATGAACTCAAAATATTACAACAACAAAGGAAATTATGATAGACTCCTTCACTCTTAAACTATATATGAAGTCTTTACTATTATATAAGGATTATTAGGACAAGAACCACGACATCCTTATAAACTGAAGACAAATGGAACCCTCTAGAAGAAAGGAGTCTCACAAAAGCTAACTAGAAATGCAAGTGGTCTCAATGGAGCATCGTTGATGACCCTGAATACATGTATCTGCATCATAAAAAGATGTAGGCTAAATGGTGTAAGTACATGGAATGTACGAGCATGTTAGGGGAATTCTATAGCATAAACATAAGACAGAACTGATAGAATAAGACATACTTAATTCTCTCAAACTCACTCAACTAAACTCAAACTCAACTTAAGAACAGGATACTGAACTCAAGATGCTGAACTCAAGATACTCATCTCAATATACTCAACTCAAGATACTCAAGGATAAAGTAACAATAAAATATGCAATATATGGAAAGTTTTTCAAACAGTAGATAATATAATAGTTGTACGTAAAAATACAATAACAATTCTTATTTGGGATATTCCCTAATTGAAAACCATCACTATAAGTTATGTGATGATACAACGTCTCGCCCACGCTGCCAGAACTATTCGAGGTATAGAACTTCTCAACTAAGTGGATCGACTAAGCTATGCTTAAAAAGCAATAACGAATCATCTAAAAGGTATGACCCTTTCTACCCATGCTTGTTACATGGTTTATACTTTCAGTTATCTGAACTTGTTCCCATATCGGTACTCAATACTACTAAAACAATATAACTTAACTCATATGCTTAAAAACATTTCCTCATCTTCAAACATTGAGATTATTACTAAAAAGATTTCTCTTAAAAGAGATAATACTCAAACTCCGCATGCACTCATTTTGAAATCGATATTTCCCCTCATTTTAAATGAAAAAACATGTACTCTTGGGAATACTTAGTTTCCATATATTCATTTTGAAAACAATGAAACTCAACTCTCCTTATCCTCATACTCAAGTACTCAAGTCTTAAAAGATATTATAAGTAATTGTATAACACTGCTAATAAATAGGGTTCATACCGATATATGGACGTGAACGACTCAATTCAAGGTTTTCATTAACCATATATAGAAGTCAATTCTCGTAACTCAATGACTCCATAACTCAAGGACTCAATGATACTACTCACCATGAGAATGCTTGACTCATAGGATTAATGTTGAACAGCTCAACTCAAGGAATGTTTTGTGTAACATGTACTAGTTACATATTAGGAATATAATCTCAAAAGGCTTAGGATCTCTATACTCAAGAACTTAGAACTCGATGATACTCCTCCTCTCAAAGATACTAAATTTATGGAGTTCATGCGAAATTTATGGGTATGAACAACTCAACTCAAGGATTTCATTGATAATATAGATTCATGAATACATTTTGCTAATTCTCATACTCACTTACTCGAGTCCTGCAACAATTTATTAATAATTATAAAAGACTCTTCAAAAAGATTCAAATGGACTTTCTCAAACTTTACTCTTAACTCTATCTTGAATTTTAATTATAAATTCAAAAGTTATAACTTGGATATGCATGATATCTCAAGGGTTAATGAAGATTTTAATTGTGAATATTAAGTATAAAACATAGGTATGATTCTAGGGGACTCACGCGGAAAAAAAGACGGAATGGTAGGGGACCTAGCGACCGTAGCACACTTAGTGACGCAAAGCGCCATACCCTAATCTATAGAACACTTGTTGGGGTGCAGTGAGTGGCGCAGTGCCCCAAGCCTCTACCCGAATCGACGAATTTTATTATTCAAATTCATGCCTTGACTCATCTAGAATGGATCGATTTCTCTCAAACTCTTTTGTATTCTTAAACCCAACATAATTACAACGAAATTTACACCAAAAGCAACCAAGAACAATACCTATTCAAAACTCTCACCTCAAGAACTTAACGAGAACTTCATTATCAAAGAACGAAACATAAAACCTCAAGAACTCAATAAGATTCTCAATATACTCAGTCACATGGATTAAATTCATAAAAATAATCATGATTGGTGTGTGGAAGAAAAAATCCAACACTATGAGAGCTTACATACATCTTAGGATTGTATCCTTGGCTAAAACCGCTCGAAGATTGCAAGAATCTTAATTGTTCATCCTTTTCTCCTCTTTTCCTATTTATGAAATCCTCTGAAAACCATAAGCATAATTCAGGAATGACTAAAACTAATCGTAATCAGTGTAGACCCCTAAAAGATTAAAAAAAATGATCTAGGCTAGTGGAGTAAGTAAAGACCAAAATACCCCTTAATAATTCGGGTAACTTTTCTTAACCGGACAGGCTGAACTCAAACGATCATATCTCCCTCACTCAAACTCGAAATTCATCAAACTCAATGGCATTGTAAAGAGAACTCAGAGATATTTAATTTGATAGATTATGGGTCACCTAAATCATCATGTGCTAAAAGATATGGTAATTTGAAGTTGACCCAAATTTGGAAGAACTTACGGATGACTTGAATGGATTCTCTTTATTCTTTTTGAAACTCAAGGTGCTATATCTAATGACCTTTAACACTTAAGAAAACTATTCCTCGGTAAGAACTCACTCACCACGAAGAATGGTTCAAGTTCTAGCTCAAAACTTTTTCAAAGTGTTACAAGCAGCAGTTGCAGCTCAATAAAGTACATGGCTTATGCTATTGATGAATGATTTAAAGCAACCAGTTGGCTACGTAGTTTCCTTGTTCTGTGACAATCAGTAAGCAATAAGCTGAGCTGAAATTCTATTTTTCAGGCAAGGACTAAGTATGTGAAAATACATTACTACATCATCCGAGAAAAAATGATATAAGGAGAGATCGACTTGCAACATATTAAAACAGAGAAACAAATAGCAAACTTGTTGTCGAGAGGATGTATTAAAGTCCTACAACATCAACATATTTTCTTTATTTTTACGAAGTCTTGCAGTAGCTATTTTCTAGTTGTTAGTTGTCACTTTTTTATTTAATTAGTTCCTGATATTTTTCTAATTGTAGTCTGTGCAAATTTGTTTTTCTAGAATTCAGGGAAGTAGTTTAGTGGAATTATGATTCCACAAATTTTTTAAGCCTATATTAGGCCATTGAAAGTATTAAATAAAACATTCTCTTTCTTAGCAGAAATAGTTTCACGGTTTGTCCTCTTCCTTCCTTGTTATTTGTCCTTTGATTATTAAGAATTTCTTTGTGTTAAGTTCTTTAGTATTGAGCACCGATTTAGTAAAAGTTAAGACAACTCAACCCTATAAATTATGCCGCTACCGTAGATAGGATTGTGTCATTGGTTCAAGCGACTTCTCACCCAGCCGCGTTGAGGGCTTTTTAGATGGATCCATCAGTTCATTTTGTCCTATGCTCTAGCAAGGTATAGGATGGCTATGTCAACGTGGTTAGACGTTGTAATCATCACGAGGCTCATAGTAATGGTTGTTGGTTAGAGAAACTCTCTAAGAAAAGTAAAGTATATTATTTTAGTGTTTTGCTACAATCATTTTTCTTCATGTGTCTTAGTCCTGAGTAATTTATTAAAATTGATTTGCCTATTTTTAGCGTTGACTTCAACAAATTTTGGAAAATGTATTATCTTTACCTTATTTTTGAATATTTTAATTAAATATGCTTGAGTATATGTATATGTACATGTATATACATTTGGCATTTTCACTTTTTTCTTTTTAATAATTTAATCATTTTTTTAAAACTATATTTTTAATCGAAAATTTGTCCCCTTGAAATTCAATTTGAATACGTACATTAAATTATATCTCTTATATACATATATAAAAATTTAGATTTGTAACAACCCGTATCCAAAATAGACCAAAACAATGCTGATTTTTCCAAGTTGCAGATATCAGTGACGGAGCCAACTACGGACCATTAGTCGACTTACGGTCTGTCAGTCGACTCCCTTGATATGCCAACTAATTCTCAATTCTATGTCACAAACGACGGACGAACAGTACGGACCGTCAGTCCACTTACGGTGCGTCAGTCGACTCGGTCGATTGATCATCTTACTTCCAGTTCTCAATCGCGAACGATGGTCGACCAGTACGGACCGTCTGTCGACTTACGGTACGTCAGTCGACTCCATCGATTCGCCAGCTGACTTTAATCTCTCAATCACAAACGACGGTTGACCATTACAGACCGTCAGTCGACTTACGGTCCACCAGTAGACTCTGTCAATGACTCTGACAACTTTTAAGTCAGGGGTATTTTGGTCTTTTCATTATTTGTGTGGCCCCTAAGTTACGTCGTTTAAACCCTCAATCATGAGCTTTAAGTCCACCAGTCTTCTCAATCATGTAGGTTCTCAGCATCCAGATCACGCTCAGATCGATTCTCGATCTCCGATTCAGAAGAATCAATGGTGAGTCCTCATTCTCTGAGGACAATAGTCATAAGTCTATTTTCAGTATTTTTAGTCATTTAGTTTCAGTTTTTGCCAGACTTAGTTGGGGGAAGTCCCAACATTTCTAGTCAGTTAGAGGCTATTTTCAAACATAGTTAGTTTCAGCATAGTATTGAGTTAATAACTTCTTTGCATTAAACTCATCAGTTTTCATATATCTTAATTTTAGCATATGTGTATTTCCCCATCTTTTCATTTTAAATTATGATTTTGCTTCCGCATCAGTTTATTATCTTTAGTATGCTTATGACCATGCCAGCAGGGTAAGCTTGGGATCACTTGTGGTCGTAGTTCCCGCGTCCGTGTCTCGGGGGTAGCTCGGGGCGTGACTAACTTAGTATCAAAGCACTAGGTTTAAGTGTCCTAGGATGTCTTAAAAGCCGCACTAAGTAGAGTCCTTTTCATGGGTGTGAAGTGCACCACATCTAATGAAAGAAAGGTTATAAAGTGTTTTAGGAAAAACTTCACTTTCTTGTTACTCTTATCGTGCATAAGGTATGATCGAATTCTATTATAACTCGATGTTCAACGTTTCATATCATGTCTCCTCGTAGAGATAACGCCAAGAATGCGAAAGCCAGGAATGCAAATACAGCTCCTCCAGTCCCAGATCAGGAAGTCTCTAATGCTGAATTTAGGAATGTCATTCAGATTTTGGCTCAGAGTGTCGCCAACCAGCACAATCAGCGGGTTCAAGCTCCTATGAATGTTAATGATGGATCAGCTGCAGCAAGGGTTCGTGACTTTGTTAGGATGAATCCTCCTGATTTTTTAGGATCACAGACTAGTGAGGATCCCTAGAATTTCTTAGATGAGATTAAGAATATCTTTGAGGTGATGCAGGTAACTAGGAATGCTCGGGTTGAGTTGGCATCATACCAGTTGAAAGATATTGCTCATATCTGGTACTCTCAGTGGAAGGAAAATAGGGGTACAAATGCAACTCCTATTACTTGGGATTGCTTTAGTGTAAACTTTTTGGATTGGTTTTTCCCAATAGAGTTGAGAGAAGCAAAGGCCCAGGAATTCATGAACTTAAGGCAGAGTAAAATGACGGTTGAAGAGTATGGGCTCAAGTTTAACCAACTTTCCAGGTATGCTCCTCACATGGTTGCTGACTCAAGGGCTCGGATGAATAAGTTCTTGTATGGAGTGTCAGATTTGGTGAAAACTGAGTGTAGATGCTATGTTACTGGGAGATATGAACATCTCTAGGATTATGACTCATGCTAAGCAGGTTGAGGGTGATAAGCTTAGGGAACAAGCCAAGTAGAATAAGAATGCTTGGGTTGGAAACTATGACTATTCTCAAAAGAAATCGGGTGGTGCAAATCGCTCGGAGAGTTAACAAAAATTTTCAACACCAGCCCCTTCATAGCTAGTATTCCATCCTCCAAGAACTGGTATGATAAGAAGGTTAAGGCAGCAGGCTATAAGTCTCAGGGAAGTGTTTTAGGAACCAAGACTTACCCCACTTTCCCTAAGTGTAGTAAGAACCATCCAGGCAAGTGCCTCACAGGAAAGGAAGGATGCTTTGGGTGCGGTCAGTCTGGTCACATGTTGAGGGATTGTCCTTCTATACAAGGTCAAAGAGGTGGTAATGGTATAGCTTAGTCTAAAAATTCACCAACACCAGCAAGTCGCTCGACTCAGCAGGGTAACTCATCTGGTACAGGTGGCGGTCAGCGCCAGAACAGAGTGTATGCTCTTCAGGCTCGCCAGGATCAGGAAGGTTCTCTTAATATAGTCACTGGTACGTTACGAGTCTTTCACCTTGATGTTTATGCATTGTAAGATCCAGGGGTTACTCTTTCTTTTGTAACTCCTTAAATAGCAGTCCAATTCAGTGACAGTCCAGAAACTCTCTCAGAACCTTTCTCAGTCTCTACTTCACTTGGAGACCCTGTCATTGATAGACAGGTATACAGAAATTTCCCTGTCACATTCGCTTTGAAAGTCACCTCAGCATATTATGCCTTAGTTGATTGTAGAACCAGGATTATTCATTTTCGGTTTCCAAATGAACCAATCTTAGAGTGGAAGGGTAGTAGCTTAGCTACTATGGGTCAATTCATTTCTTACCTTAAGGCCAAAAAGATGATCTCTAAGGGATTTCTGTATCATTTAGTTTGGGTTAAGGATTCTTTCTTTGAAACCCCAACTCTTGAGTATGTTCCAGTAGTCAGTGAGTTTCCAAAAAATCTTCCCGGAGTCCCTCCTGAAAGGGAAATCGACTTTGGAATTGATCTCCTTCCACATACCCAGCCTATTTCTATTCCTCCTTATAGAATGGCCCTAGTTGATCTTAAGGAGTTGAAAGAGCAGTTGAAGGACCTTTTAGATAAGGGCTTCATCAAACCTAGTATTTTGCTATGGGGTGCACCAGTGTTGTTCGTATAGGAGAAAGATGGTTGTCTTAGAATATGCATTGACTATAGATACTTGAACAAGGTTACAATCAAGAATAAGTATCTCATCTCCAGGATTAATGACTTGTTTGACCAACTTCAGGGTGCTAGTCATTTCTCAAAGATAGACCTTATGTCGGGTTATCATCACCTTAGAGTAAGAGATAGACATTCTGAAACAGCCTTTAGAACTCGGTATGGTCATTATAAATTTGTAGTATGTCATTTGGACTAACTAATGCTCCTGTAGCTTTCATGGATTTGATGAACAGAGTGTTCAAACAGTACTTGGACTTGTTCGTGATCGTCTTTATTGATGATATCCTTATTTACCCTAGGAATGAGGAAGACATGCGAGTCAATTGAGAGTTGTTCTGCAGACTCTCAAAGACAGCCAGCTATTAGCTAAATTTAGCAAATGTGAGTTCTGGTTGCAATCTGTTGCTTTCCTGGGTCACATTGTATCTAACGAAGGGATCCAAGTGTATTAGCAGAAGATAGAAGCAATGAAACAATGGACCAGACCTACCTCTGCTATAGATATCAGAAGTTTCTTAGGTATAGCGGGTTATTATCAAAGGTTCGTGGAAGGATTTTCATCCATAGCCTCACCATTGACTAGATTGACTCAGAAGATGGTCAAGTTTCAATGGTCAAATGATTGTGAGAAAAGCTTTTCAGAATTGAAAACTAGATTGACTACAGCTCCTGTCTTAACTCTACCAGAGGATTCAATGGATATGTGATCTATTGTGATGCATCCAGAGTTGGCCTAGGTTGCGTGTTGATCCAGCGAGAAAAGGTTATAACTTATGCTTCTAGAGAGCTTAAGGTGCATGAGAAGAACTATCCAAATCGTGACCTCGGGCTTGCAGCACTGATGTTTCCACTCAAGATCTGGAGTCACTTACTAGTATGGTGTTCATGTAGATGTGTTCACTGACCATAAGAGCCTTCAGTATGTGTTCACCGAGAAAGAGTTGAATATTCGCAGAGGAGATGGCTTGAGTTCCTTAATGATTATGATATGAGTGTGCATTACCATCCTAGTAAGGCAAATGCAGTAGCAGATACTCTTAGCAGATTATCTATGGGTAGTGTAGCCCATGTTGAGGTAGAAAGGAAGGAACCAGTGAAGGATGTTCACAGGCTTGCTCGCTTGTGAGTTCGCCTTATGAGCATATCAGACAGTGGTGTAACAGCTCAGAATAGGGCAGAATCTTCTTTGGTAGTGGAGTTAAGGAAAAGCAAGACAGTGATTCAATCTTGCTTGAACTTACGGGTGCAGTCCATAATCAGAGAGTGGAGGTTTTCTCCTAAGGGAGAGATGGTGTACTTCGCTACCAGGATAGATTGAGTATTCCTGATGTGGGTGAGCTGAGACAGCATATTCTTGAAGAAGCCCATAACTCCAGATATTCTATTCATCCAGGTTCCACTAAGATGTACCACAATCTTTGACAAGTCAATTGGTGGAATGTCATGAAGAGGGATGTAGCAGATTTTGTGAGTAAGTGCCCAATTGCTAGCAAGCCAAGGTAGAACATCAGAAACCAGGGGGTATGACTCAAGAGATTGACATTCCTACTTAGAAGTGGGAAGTGATCAATATGGATTTCATCACAAGGTTACCTCGTACTCGCAGACAACACGACTCCATTTGGGTGATAGTTGATAGGATGACTAAGTCTTCTCGCCTTTTAGCGGTCAAGACTACAGATTTGGTGGAGGACTATGTCAAGCTTTACATTAATGAAATTGTGATGTTGCATGGGTTCCTTTTTCTATCATCTCAGATAGAGGTCCTCAGTTTACCTCTCATTTCTGGAAGTCATTTTGAGAAGGGTCTTGGTACTTAGGTTAACCTTAGCACAGCATTTCATCCGCATACGGATGGACAGGCAGAGCGTACCATTCATACCCTAGAGGATATGTTGAGTGCTTGTGTGATTGATTTCAAGGGTAGTTGGGATGATCACCTTCCTCTTATTGAGTTTGCCTACAACAATAGCTACCATTCCAGCATTCAAATGGCCCCTTATGAGGCACTGTATGGGCGTAGACATAGATCTCCTTTTGGTTAGTTTGAATTAGATGAAGCAGCTTTAATAGGGCCAGATTCAGTCCTTTATTCTATGGAGAAAGTGCAACTCATTAGAGATAGACATAAGACATCCCAGAGTCGTCAAAAATCTTAATGCAGATGTAAGAAGAAGGAAACTAGAGTTCCAAGTTGATGATTGGGTTTTATTGAAAGTGTCACCCATGAAGGGGGTGATGAGATTTTTCAAGAAAGGGAAGCTCAGTACTAGGTATATAGTCCCTTAAAAGATCTTGAAAAGGGTTGTCAACGTGGCATATGAGTTAGAGTTTCTAGAAGAACTAGCAGCAGTGCATCCAGTATTTCACATCTCGTTCTCTTGAAGAAGTGGGTGGGTGATCCAGCCTCTGTAGTGCCATTATAGAGTGTGGCGGTGAAAGATAGTCTTACTTATGAGGAAGTACCAGTTGAGATTCTTGACCGTCAGGTTAGAAGGTTGGGAAACAAAGAAGTCGTTTCAGTCAAGGTTTTGCGGAGGAGTTAGTCCGTAGAGGGAGCTACTAGGGAGGCAGAAGCAGTCATGAAAGTCAAGTATCCTCCCCTCTTTTCTTTTGATTCCACTCCAACTTGAGGTAAAAGTTCCTCTTCAGTTATTCAGTCATTCATGCGTGAATTAAGCCTTGGATATCATGTTCCTTCAGTTTGTACTAGCATTTTCAGCGTAATTGCATGTTCTTGGAACTCAATTAAGTCAGAAACTCAGTTCTGAGTGTTTTGTGGTAGGGATTGCAGCTCTCTCACTCTATTTAAGCTAGTTTAGTCATCATTCAAGGACGAATGATCCCATGGGGGAGATAATGTAACACCCCGTATCCAAAATAGAAAAAAAAAATGCAGATTTTAAGAAGTTGCAAGTACCAGCGACGGAGCCAAGTACGTGCCGTCAATCGACGAGCCAGCTGACTCTCAATTCTAAGTCACAAATGATGGTCGACCAGTACGGACCGTCAGTCGACTTACGGTCCTTCAGTTGACTCCTTCGATTGAACAACTAACTTCCTGTTATCAATCGCGAACGACGGTCGATCAGTACAGACCGTCAGTCGACTTACGGTCCGTCAGTCAACTTATGGTCCTTTAGTTGACTCCATCGATTCGCCACCTGACTTTTAACTCTCAGTCACAAACGACGGTCGAACAGTACGGACCGTCAGTCGACTTACGGTCCGTCAGACAACTCTGTCAGTGACTCCGCAACATTTAAGTCAGGGGTCTTTTGATCTTTTCATTGTTCGTTTGGCCCCTAATCTACGTCGTTTAAACCCTAAATCATGAGGTTTTTGTCAGTTTAAGCCTAAAAAGATAACTAGAACTTACCCAAGTCAAAATCAGTAATCAAAACTTAGAAAATTAGAAGCACGAGAGGAGAAAAAGGCCAAGAACCCTAGTTCAAGAACGCAACAAGGTTTCACAAGTTCCAACCCCAAAATCTAAAGATTTCTCCGTGGATTTCATCACCATGTACGTGGGATTTCACTACTTGGTTCCTTTCACCCATTAGATCCCTAATTTTCAGTCAGATTCTTGATTCTCTTATAATTATTAGACCTAGGGTTGCTAGAAGTTCAACAGAATATCATGAATTAGTTAGTTATATGTTCCAATTAAAGATTACCATGTTATTACTCAGATTATCGCATGAATTTCAGAACCCTAGCTATGTATTTCTTTAGTTCTTGAATTACACATGCTACGTCAGATATTCCAGTTATTCAGTTATATATGCCTCAGTTATTAAGCATCATTATCAGATTAATTGGTGAATTCTCAGTTTGCATGTTTATTTTTGAGCTATCCAATATTTATAGAAATTCTGTGATAATAGGTTAATCACTTAATTTTTAGGGAGTAGCATTAACCGAGTTGACTAGGGTTCAGCGTACCCAAATAGTCCCAGAACTACTAGCCATGTAGGTCGTAAGTCCCCTCTGTGGGCATTAGTTTAGTGATCACGCCAGCATGCCTTATATCTTTGGCAGGGTATATTGGTCATCTCGATAGGGCGTATACATCAGACTCCACATTAGCTCATGTGGTTTTATTATCTGTTATAGTAGCTCTCACAGTTCAGTCAGACTCTATTGCATTGACCATATTTACAGTTCAGTTAATTCAGTCTCAACATGTTATAAATTTGGTCATTGCATCCAGTTAGCTCAACATTCAGTAATATGTTCAGATTATATCATTGCTTTATTTCTTGTTCAGTTATGTATTATTTCAGCTTTACTCTATCCTACATGCTCAGTACCTTTCAAGTACTGATGCATATGTGTGCTACATCTTCTTGATGTAGGTTCAGGTTCTCAGAAAATAGATCACGCTTAGATTGATTCACGATCTCCGGTTCAGCAGAATCAGGTGAGTCCTCATTCTCCGAGGACAATAGTCATGAGTCTTTTCATTATTTTTAGTCATTTTTTTTATACTTAGCTGGGGTCTCTCCCAACATTTTTAGTCAGTTAGAGGCTATTTTCAGATATAGTTAGTTTCAGCTTAGTATTGAGTTAATAACTTCTTTGTATCAAACACATCAGTTTTCATATATCTCAGTATTAGCATATGGGTATTTTCCCATCTTTTATTTTAAATATATTTAGCTTCCGCATCAGTTTATTATCTTTAGTATGCTCATGATCATGCCAGCAGGGTTAGCTTGGATCACTTGTGGTCCTCGGTCCCGTGTCCGCGTCTCGAGGGTAGCTCGGCGTGACAGAATATTAACTAGGACGAAAGAAACATTATTAAATTAGTTAACTTGAAAAAAAAGTATTTTTTTTCAAAAGTTCATTCACCAACACATTTTGGGCATATATATTCTTTCTTCAGCAAAAAATTGCAGCCCAATCTTTAAAAAAATATTTGAAAAAATTAGCTAACTAGTCAAAATTCCTAACATAATTATTAAAATATCACACTTTAAAATAATCATTAAAAATGTCAGTATGTCAATATTTTAGCAAATAAAGTTTATCCTAATATAATTATTAATCTTCCTTTATTTCTCATATTGGCCCCCTCTAATACTCCGTTACCGGTGAAGGTCAAGAAAAAACCCCAATATTTACTTTTCTCTCTAAAATTTTATCCAAGTTCTTGATTTCTCTATCTTTTCTCATACTATCTCTTCCATTAATTGTCTCCTCAAGTAACTTAAACAATACCTTACAAAAATTGAAATTTCTTCATTTTTCTGATAAATCTCAGAAATCATTCAAATATTTTCAACCTTATATAAAGGAATACATTATCGTGAAGTATTTTTCCAGATTATCGGTATTATGGATATTATGATTTTTTGCAAATTCGACTTTTATGGTTTGATTTTTTTTCTGTGATTTTTTTTTTGTAATGAAATATAGTGGTTCATTAACATTCATATAGCATATATAGATTTTTGATTTTAGAAATATTGTGCGTTAATCAATTGAGATTATTATTTTGATTTACATAAGGGAAAAGAATCTGATTTTCACTATAATGTATGATTCAAAGAGGACTATAAGGGATAATATTGCTTTTTATTTTTAATGCAAAGAATATGTTACATCTTTTACTCTCCGTAAT